>OX387249.1:802054-844554 GCA_947562095.1 Branchellion lobata | reverse complement strand
AATTTAAAGTTGCTCTGCAGATGTACAAGCTTTTGTCCAATGAGGGTCTTGCGTAGCTGACAAGTGACTTTGTTCCAGTTGCTAGTCTGCCGGAAAAACAAAGACTTAGATCGGCTAGATCAAAAAATGTTGTTCCCAACAAGCACAAGCTTAAATCATTAGGATTAAGAAGGTTCAGCGTCAGCGGACCTAAGTTGTAGAACAACCTGCCTAACAGCTTAATATCTTTAAGTTCAATAAAATCATTTTGTCGATTTCTGAAAATCTACCTGTTCAATAAATTTTTTTCTTAACTCCTTCGTCCTGAAATTTTTATAGTGGACTTTTTTTTACAGAGACTTTCATATATTTATTTTATTCAATTTTTGTTTTCAATATTTTTTATAATAATATGAATAATAGTTAAAATAATGAAAATAATGATGAAAATAATAAATAATAATTATAAATTTGAAAAAATAATTTAAACAAATAATTTAAGAAAATAATAATAAGTTAATAATAATAATAATAATAGAAAGAAATCTCGAAGCTCTACGGGGTTAATGCCACTATCATAATATTTGTACTTGTATTGTATTGTATTGTATTGTATTGTATTGTATTGTATTGTATTGTATTGTATTGTATTGTATTGTATTGCATTGCATTGTATTGTATTGTATTGTTTTGTATTGTATTGTATTGTATTGTATTGTATTGTATTGTATTGTATTGTTTTGTTTTGTTTTGTATTGTATTGTATTTCATGAACCTTTTCAAGCCATTTGACGTTAATTTTCTTAGTTTTTCGATTAACTTGCTTAAATTTATTATCATTATTTATATGATTATTCTGTTATGTATGTTTTGAACACAGAAACACTCTTCTTGTCCTTGGTAACTTTCACTCAACAAATAAACAAAAATATCATACAAAGGCATAAATACAAACTAAAAATTCTAGCGTCTATTTAGATTTTTTAAAAAATCTATAAAAAAATATTATAAAATTTACTTTTAAATAAACTGGTAAAAGTGAACACACCCAAAGGAAAAAAAAAGAATTTTAGTTAAAACTCCGAAAAAAGGGTTCTTTGTTCGAATGAAGAAAAAAGTAGTTTAATATTCAAGTTCACAAAAGTAAACTTCCATTTATTTTATTCACTCAGACGGGAAAGATGATTGTAGAAAAAAAAATTCAGGTTTAAAAAAAAAGAATTTTCACAATAAGTATCAACAGATGAAGTACAAACGAAATTGAAATTGATGCCTTCATTTCTAGTCTACCCAAGTCTGTTGTTTTTATATCACAAGTGTGAAATTCATACTTTGTAACATTTTCAGCATCTGACTGACTTTGATCCGATAAATACTATTAAAAAGCATTCACAATTATTATTTTTTTATTAATAAATCACAGAAAGATCAATAAATTGAAACACAGAAAACTTATACCATGTCCACACAAAGTAAAATGTATTTTCTTAATTTCCTTCATCAAATTTTAAGCCAATTCTTTCATCATAAAGTCATCTGGTCTACTCTTATTCCAACATTTCATAGTGCTGATTACGCACTGTTCAAAAGTGCAAAACATTTTCCTACTCAGGGCTGCAGCAAGTTGTTCAAGGACAACCCTTCAATGCGGAAACACATAAACACTCATGGTCCTCGTGTGCATGTATGCACAGAATGTGGCAAGGCATTCATTAAAAGTTCTAAGCTCAGGAGACATCAGCTAGTGCACACCGGAGAAAAACCTTACCAGTGCACCTTCGAGGGATGTGGCAAACGGTTCTCATTAGACTTCAACTTGCGAACTCATGTCCGCATACACACAGGGGACCGACCATATGTTTGCCCATTTGACAACTGCAATAAGAGATTTGCTCAGTCTACAAATCTCAAATCCCATTGCCTCACACATGCACGTCAAAGGTGAATATGTTTCCCAACCTTTAGTTCAGATCAACAATTGTAATCAGGCCTGTTCACTAGGTGGGCAAGTGTTTAATCTTCACAAACGTTATTGCAGCAAACACCAGCATTCAGAGATCAATCAAGCATTTGAAGAAGGGTGGGTTATTTGGATTGAAAATATTGAAATCAAAAAAGTTATTGTGCCATTAAAACTTCAGGTACTGGAATTCATACTGACAAGCCTTTCACGCATTTTCTACTCATATATATATAAATATACAGTTTAAAGACTGAATGGTTCTGTTGCTTGTTCTGACATTTTAAATATTAAATTTATTATTATTGTTTTTGTTTGATCGCTTTTAAATATATTTTTATTTGTTTCTACAAAAATAAAATAATCTCTGGGTATCTAAATCAGAAAAAATTTTGAAAAGAGTCTATGCTGACCTTACCTTCATGAAGAATGGATCACGCCAACAAACTTTCTTCATCTTCAATTTTATTTATATTACATCTCACAAGAATGAAACATTATTCAGTTGTCGCTGCATATGATTATAAGCAGTTATTATAATCTAAAATTTTCAAATCTTCATATCTTGACTGTATTCAATGTTGCTCTTAACAATACAATACATTATACAATACAAACACGAATATTATCATAGTGGCATTAACCCCGTAAGGTTTCGAGGCCACTCAACTGTCGACACTGACTTCTTGTAACAGCAGCTTCAGTTGCTTTGACTTTGTTTTTGAATTTGAAAAAGATTGTGGCATTTCTAGCGACATCAAAAATTTTCAATGGTATTTATGTGTTTATAAGCTGTGGTTAATTCGATGATTTGATTCTAAGGTAAATTTTGCTTCTTATTTTCACCTTAAGTTTTTTATGAGTACAGTTTAAGTAAAATTGACTGTATTTATTTTTTTGTCATTCTTTGTAGGATTTCTTGTAACATGAAACATCTTCAGTAGTTATCTGGTAGGAATGTGAGCTATTATAAATTTTTAAGATTTTTTAATTCGATTCCTTAGTCAATTTTGCTCCTAATCTACACTTAAATTTCTCATGACATTGCAGCTTTGGTTAATTTGTCTTTGTTTTTTTGTTTCACTGTTTTTTCTTTGTAACATGAGATTTTCACAATTGCTATTTGATGTGATTGTAAAATATTTCATACCCCTCAGTTTTTTTATTATTTAACTCGGACTTATTCATATTCTAAACTTTTGAGGTTTCACCAGTTTGCTCCTATTATTTAGGATCAATTCTATTCTTATTTTACACTGACTATTTGTAACCTTATGGTTTTTGTTCAACACTTCTGCGCCTGCGGCATAATGATTGGCCTGTTCCGCTGTAAAGTGTGGTCGGATGAGCCCAGGTTTGAGTTCTGAAAGCGGCAACTCAATTAAAGTACAGATGCTGTCCTAGAGTGTCCAGTCTTCTAGTAGCCCACAGCGAGTAAAACCGTTTCCATGGAAGCGCCTTTGAACATAGTGCTAAAGGGCGCGCTACACATTTCTTGATTAGATAAAAAATTAAAAAGAAATTGAAATGAACGAGAACTGAGAGTCATGAGAAACCAAACTGCGAGGAACATTCGAAAGCTGTGAGAATAAAAAGTTTAAACGGAAATTGGCTATAAAAATACTGCAAATAGAAGTTTTAAAAGAAAATGTCGAGAAAAGGTTTATATAAAAAGCAATGTACTTAGTGAATATTGAGAAGACGGCGTAGGAATGTCTCGGTAAGACGAGTAGATCGCTTTGGTGTAGTTGTGTTTTCGTCTCCGCATATCATGACATGTAGCCTTCATTGGTGTGTTATTCACCACATGGAGGCTGGGCAGTTAAACCATAACCCATCGACCACTCTCGCTATCCCTTTCCGGCTAGTCCGTACTAGGGCGAGTAAGATCTCCTGATGGCGCACACGAGAGGAACGAACGAACACTTCAGCCCACCGCATGCCTCCTCGACACATTATTCTTACTATTAATCTAATAATCGATTGTTAAACTTGCCCAACAGGTAAGACATTTTTTCATTAATGGAAGTTCTGCGTTGGTGAGACTGGACTGGTGGGAGGATCTGATGGAGTACATGATGTGGGTTACTGATGACTTTGAGAACAGGCGTTCATCAACTTAAGCTTGAATTCAGCCGGGAACCTATCTCTGAGACCCCCTCTTCACAGGAAAGTCTTCTACCCATTAGACTACGCGAAAGCTTGTATGGTCAATGCTGTCCGTTATTTTTATGTAGTTTTTTAAACTATGAAAATTTTTAAGTTTCATATATTATTCATAAAACAGTAAATTTATCTCAAGGTTATACTTTCTGCTGATTATAAGGATTTTGAAAGGTTAAAAGCCGAACCCGCCATTTTCTCGTTTGAAACACAGGCATTGCAGTGAAATCGTCAACCAACGCCTACATAAATACCGTTTGCCAGTTTTCTCAACAAGAAAGTAAACAAGTGTTAAAGGCATTGCAAGGAATTGTGGTATCCAGGCAGACTTCCTTGTGAATATGAGAAATAGCCATAGAAGAAAATGGAAAAGAAAAAATAATCTGAATGGAACTCTCCAATGGTTATATTCTAGGATTTTAATGTTTAATTCTCAAAATTTAAGGCTTATTAATTTGATTCTATAGACGATTTTGACCTTGGATTCTCTTAATCAATTTTTAAAGTCTTTGTTTAAAAAAAGTATTGTCAAAAGCTGGAAATTGTACAAAACACGGCAAAAATCGAAAAAAAAGAAAAAAATTTAATTAACGACGACTGAATGTCATACTCAACGGCAATAACTGGCCTCAAACTGCAAACACAGCCAATGTTCCAGCATTACAGTTTTACAATGACGTTACGTTGTCAACATCGTAACATGAGCATACTCCATAATTTTTCGATGTCAATATAAAATATGACTCAGTTCTAACTTTTAAAATCCATCAACTTGGGTTTATGTTTAATTTTTGGTTTCTTTCAACAGACAGATGACAGATCTTATGAAATTTAGTCTGTTAATCTCAATTTTTTTATTTCCTCCTCCTGATTGCTCGCCATGTTTTGTAACATTCCTGGAGTCTGCTTGATAGTAACGATAGCAACCCAAACAAACAAACCATTAGATGCGCTTAAATGTTTCTGTGACTCCCCGAATCGGACGAGGCAAGACGCACCGCTAAAAACAGGCGAATTGAGAAGTGGGGAATGATTGCAACTCATTAACAAGAATGGGAAAGGAAGGAAAAGGTAATTGAGATAAATACGAACCAACGAAAAATTATTCACAAAACCCAACCACTCGCGGTCTGAAATATGGCAAGACAAAAATGTCAAAATTCAAAAACGTTGATTCTGCAAAAATTCCCTCGAAACAACCGCTTTGAAACTTCGTGGCTTGCATCCGAAACATCCAGAAAGAAACCTCAATTAACTTCGATTGTTTTGAAGTGGAATCTGGAATGTCTCAGAGGCCTGATTGATGCGTGCAAGTGGTGATCCTCGTTCTGATGCACTAACAACACTCACGCTGCAGTGCGAAATCAATATTTATATTCTGATAAGTGGGAAGGGGGCTTTGAGTGAAGTTTGCAGAATCTATTTTGAAGGGTTACTTTAAACACCGACTGCCAATATTCATCCTATTTCTCAAAAAAATATTAAATGTTTTTTTATGTTTTTTTAAACTGAAATATTGAATCACACCTAAAAATCCTCTCTTTTTCCTCATTTTTGAGCTTTCCTTCATATTGTTCATTGTATTCCTCTCTCATTATCCTTCCTCTTTTCCAATCGTACCGCGTATTCACAGACTTGATTATCTGATTAGACCATTCTTTACTTTCCATTGCGTCTCCATAGAATATGAGCTCATGTCCTTGCACATCCACTCCCTCTTCTTCCATTACTCCTCTTTCTCATTGCAAACTTCACTTTTGTAGGACCTAATCTTCCAATAATTTCTTCTCTTCTCATTTCATCTTTTTGAAAATATAACCTCCTGTTTATATTTTTAAATATTGTTCCCAATAAAGATGCCTGTTCTTCAAAGAATCATTCCCTTTCGCTCAGCCATCATTCTTCTACCACTTCTTCTACTGAAGCCACATTCAGACATTTAACTTCGCCTTCAGCTTGATCATCCAACTATGATGACTTTTTTCAAACTTTCATTTTTTCAAACCCCTTAGAGGGCTTGTTTCTGCTCATCCACCTCACTCCCCCCTCTTACACTTCACTCACAATTTCAAAACATTCCTCAAAGAAAAGGCCCACTTTCTTCATTAATCATATTATTTTTCCACTCCCCAACTCAATTGGAGAATGCCATTTTGACTACGGCAAACAAAATCAAGACATGTCTGGCAGGCTGCCAGAATTACTACTTGAAATGAATGCATGACGCAAGCAGAATGCATTGGTTACATGAGCAGAATGCATCGGTTACATGAACAGAATGCATCGGTTACATGAGCAGAATGCATCGGTTACATGAGCAGAATTAATCTGTTACATGAACAGAATTCATCTGTTACATGAACAGAATGCATCGGTTACATGAACAGAATTCATCTGTTACATGAACAGAATGCATACATTACACGTCTACTTATGTTTATGACTACAGCCACATGGAATATTTCTTGCACTTTTTTCCACCAGGACGTCTGATCGATACAAAGATATTGATCTCTGATGACAAGATGTGTGATGTTGTTTGAACAGGATTTTGAGCAAGGAATGAATTCAAAGGGAGGATGTAGCTAAGAGCTCCCTACCATACCTGCTTCCTTGGCGATGTGTATGAATAAGCGTCCATCAGGAAGGCCGCATAAGCATCGATTTATCTTACTGATATAAAAAGATCTTGCCAAAGTAATGTTGGTAATTACATTAAAAAGTCGGCGCCATAGCAAAATTCTGGCTACGTAAGAGAGGCGGACTGAGACATTAAAAGAAGACAGTGTTATTGGAATCTGAAAAAAAAACTTGGTTTATAAAAATCTCGATTTGTGGCAATAACTGCCTCAATTGATGGTGCGTTTTGTGCAAAGAGAATAAGGAGTTATGAGTTAAGTACGAAACAATGTAATTAAAGACTGCATAAACAACAGCATGTCCAGCACGCAGTTTACGTGGGCCTGTATCGATTCTCAACCCCTACGGCACCACGAAACATAGACAACATGCCGCTGTGATTAAATAACGATTTCCTTTTCAAAGTGCGAAGAACGTAAATTTATAAAGACTATTTTTGGATTTATTTTCATCTGCAGCACCGCAACAGCCATCAGAACTCTCGAGAAGAAAGTGCATTCTGAGGTGGCAAAAAATAAAAAAATAAACTTTTGCACTCTGATAAAAATCCGCTGCCGCTTTGAAAATCTCTCTCGAGTCCAGGGGCATCTTCTCAGGAATAAACCTTCCGAAAATGTAAAGATAGAAGCAACATGGGAACCACCAAAGAACAAGAACAAGACTGCAGCGTTTGCATTTCTTCAATTTATGTATGAGACTTACTTCACGACCTTGAGTGGTCTGATTTATTCGTCCATTCGTTCTATCCTTCCATGCTGGTGCTTCTTGTCTTGTTTATTCTCCAACGCTAACTACCAATTTGTAGTCAATTTGATTCCAATTCTTCGATTCGATACTCTAATGACTCATTTGGAACCTTAATCAGTTTTTTTGATAAATGAGTGTAATTTTCATATTTTCAGCCATCAATTAATTTTTATCAATTTTCTTTTTCTTGCTTTTCGAAAGAATATCAGGAAGAAATTAGATTTCAATGCATTGAAACAAAGTGTGTATAATGTTTAAAAATTCTCATTTGAAACAAATTCTCGTTATAAAAATCGCTTTTTATGCTGGAGATAGGAAAACCAAACACAACGTCAGACAACCCAGACAACAACCCCAAGATTTGTGTCAGAATCGATAGTCTGAGGACTGCTTCTGAATGGAATTCAACCAAAGCCGTTTTAAGATTTATGTTTCGGAACCGACTTAAAAAATGAAGATTTGAAAATATTTTGAAAACCAAAAAAAAAAAACAAATGGTTTAAATTATAAATTCTTGAAAAGCGCTGTATTATTTTAAAGTTTAATGAGTTTGGAAGGTCATTGTTACAACTCTGACTTCGTTAGCAACGTTCGTATAAACTGCACATCTGTGTGATTAAACGCCGCCCGGTTAAAATTTCTCAATTTAGGTTCCAAATGATTCAAAAATTATTTCATAAAATAATTTTTCTTGAAATAATAAAAAAATTAAAATATTAAAAAGGGATTATTTGATTAGTGCGTGCTTTTACGTATCCTTTCACTTTAAATTCCAATCTTTTCTGCGATTGATGCGACTCAGTATTTATTTAAAAACTTTTAATTTCAGGACAAACAGCAATGCTTTCTTGACTCGGAACTAAATGTCACGTGAATAATTTCATCCAGTGATGGAAACTTAGGCTTTTATACCTGAAATACGCACAATAAAAACGAAAAAGTTATCCCCATGAATACAATAAAATACAGATAAAAATATTTTTGTTGTGGCATCAACCCGTAGAGTTTTGAGGCAACGACATACTCTTTTGTGGCCTTCAGGTGAACTCTACGGGGTTAATGCCACTATGATACTATTCGTATTTGTATTGTATGTATTGTATACAGAGGATGGTGAGCTATATTGTGTATTAGTTGATCAAAGTGTTCCAAAAAATCTCACTGAAGAACCTTTTAAAATGGAAAAGCTTGAGTTTAAATTCTAAAAGTTTGAATTCTGAGTGAAGAACACACATGGTGGTGCAGCTTTCATTCGACCTTCTCAACCAAGAGACCACCAAATGCTGCGGCTCTCTAGGTGGTGAAGATTGGGGAATGAGTGTCGCTTCAGTGTTGAGGTTGGTGAGATGGAAGGAGGAGCGATGGTGCAGGGAACTGAACTTCAATGACTGGTAGAAAGTGGACGGAGTTCGTCAGTCTTTGAAAACTTGAAAAAGCTTCCCACCAAAGAATTTGCACATCTTATACTTTTTGTCACTGCACTGTACTATCAGGACGAAGCTAAAGAAGAATGATTGCCGAAATAATTTTTAAAGTTCCAAAACGAATGATTGATGTTAGATGAGTCATGAAATTTTGAAAAAAGACTTCGAGAGTTATATAGTGATGAATGGTCCTTCATAACGAGGCGATCGAGAATAATTACAGCGTTCAGACTTCCAGCCTCAGAATCATCATCTTTTTTGCTTCACTGAAAAAATAAGTTTAAGGCCTTCGACAAAGCAAGTGAAAAGCACAAACAAAATTTGCGGACTTCAACCAAAAAGGACTCTGTAGACTAATGTTTAACATCGATCGTTGGAAAAGCAGAAGTGTTCCATGAGAGTTTAACACACAGTCAAGCAAAATGAATGCCGAGAGCTTGTCTTTGTTGGTTGAAGGCGTATTCTTCAGAACACAGACCCCATCAAACCATCCACAAACAGATTCTTAGTCTTCTGTTGTTTCTGCGTCTGTTTTGCGATTGTCCAGCATAGAAGTGTTGCCCAGAAACGTTATTATACTCTTTTTATTTGTTCAAAAAATCTTTTGTTTCTTTCTATTGTGAGAATTCTTTTGTTTCTTTCTATTGTGAGAATTCTTTTGTTTCTTTCTTTTGTGAGAATTCTTCACAACTTTTTCTAAAAAATCTGGTTCAAAAGAATGTTGGAAACGCTAGCAGTCGAAAGAGAAGAAATCACTAGGAAAGAAATCGAATTATGACAACAAGAACAGGAAGAAGAGCAAACACGAATGAGGAAAATACTGAACATTCCTCAAAGAAGGAAGCTGTGTGAATTTTTAACGCAAAAAAGCAGAAACTTTGTTCACTTTTAAACTTAAAAAAGTGGTTGAAATGAAAACAAAAATGGAACGGGAGTTATGAAGACGGGGGGGGGGGGGGTGAGGAAGATTTCTTTCATCTTAATGGCCTAGTCGTGTTTCTGCTATCTCATGTTCGAGGCGTTGTCTTAATGGGAGAAGCGATTTGAAGAAGAATAATGCTGATGGCTCAGGTGATTCGTAAATGACGTCATCGGATTACGTCTGAGAGCTGAAGCATTGGCGTTCATTGGTGTTTTTAGCAGAGAAACCTCAAAAGATCTGCCATAAAGAAATTATACGCTATGTTTTAAACCTTGATTCATGTGTAAAAACTGAAAACTCTGAACAGTGCCAAGAGAGAAAATGTTTCGTGGTTTTGAGTTTGTTTCAAGGTGAGTGTTGGAGCAGCAATCTGTGGTCACTGATGTACTTCGCTGTTGAGGCTTTGTGTTGAGCGAGTTTGCGTTGTGGTTGATGAAGTTTTGTGCGGCTGTGTGAGTGTTACTTGGGTTGTGTGAGTGTTGTTGGGCTGTATGAGTGTTGTTGGGCTTGTGAGTGTTGTTGGGCTTGTTAGCTTCAAAAATGCTGAAGGATTGATAGGCCGCCAATGCGTGGCCACGATTTTGATGGCTTTGATTGAAACTCCCGTCCAACGCGGGAGGTCCGCTGTAAATTATGGAGTCGCGACTTCAACTATCTTCTCGAAACTCCTCCCAGTACGCCCTTCTGAGTATGTTGATTGAGGCCAAAATTGTTTTCAAATTCAAAATCAATTTTCAAAACTTCATTCTCCGACTGAGTGGCGCGCGTAACAACTGATCAAACTTTAAAAACATGCCATCATTTGATGGAAGTGTTTGTGAAAAATGCATTCACGAGACGTGCCATGATTCAGTAGGTGGAAACAATGCGTCCTAAAAAGATATGCAGATGTGACAAGAATAAAGAACAATGCATCAAATTTGGAAGCTACCGGAGTTGATGTAAGAGGAGTTTCTGCTGTGGCATGCTGTGGAGCTAATCTATAGAAACCTTTTTTATATAAAATATGGCGCTTCAAACGGAGCAAGCAGAGCTGATAACTCTTTCCTGTCATGTTGACAGCATGTTTTTGTTTGCTGCTTGTTAACTCTTTGTTGAAAGCTCTGATCACTCCATCTTTAGCGATGTCAGACAATTTATTCAACTGACGTTGTGCCCGAAAACGGTCAGTCACTTCTCCAGTCCACTCATTCCCATCCTTGACATTCATTTGTGCGAATCATTCTTTTCGAAATGCCGCTTTTGAGACGTTTAAAACATCATTATTTCTCATGAAGCTTTTTATTTTGGCATTTTCTTTATAATCTATGGCGTTTTTATAAAGGTGCTTGTGCATTCTTGAGCGCCACAGTGACAGGCGTTAAAAGGTCTTTTAACATTTAGTTCTCAAATAACGTCACTGACATCGTTTTTAATTTCGAAAAAAAATGCGTTTTTTTTGAAAGCGCGAGCGAGTTTGCATTTGTTAAACTCACTCTTTTCCCTCGTTCGATTAAATAGTCGAAAACCAACATAGAAACTCGAAAAAATACACTAAAAAACATTATCATCAGATCTTCAATACGTCCAACTTACGAGCCCTCTGCCTGCATCGCTCGATACTGCAGTGGCCGAGGTAGATAAAGTGATGAAGTGTGATCGAGTCCGGTCGATGCTTGCTAACCCTTCGGCATATCACCCAGCATGGACCATCCATCATTCCGTGGAAGCTGCCACACAAATGGAGTATTTAAGGTCCTCGAAGCCAGCTTTTAAACATTCACTTTTTTGGTGATTTGTTGAAAAGATGTACAAAGACAAAGAATAAATCATAAGAGTTCCATAGTGTGGCCAAAATGCGAATAGACAAGATAAAATTAGAAGCAGAACTTTCATTCGCTCTGGAATACGGCCACGTCGTGAGGAGTGATGGATGACTCGACGTGATAAGGGGAAGGTTGCACTATCACTCAGACACTTGATGAAAACGACGAAATGATTCGTTATTTTATTTCCAGCTTCGCACACCTCTTTGTATGGGAGCTCTTCTTTTGCTACTTTCTTCAGCCGCGTCACGCGTGCCATCAAACTCGTTCGCGCTTCTTTCTTCCGTGTTCAGACGTTATAACTACAAATAAATAAATATAAATATAAACACTTGCATAAATACAAACAAACATGTGTTTCTAATGCAGTAAATAGAATTATACAGAAGAGTTTGAAAAGATTTGAAAATTCTAATTGCTTCATAACGTGAGGGCATTAAAACTATGAATATCGATTTAATGTCTTCAAGGATGGAGTACCTTTTATTGCAGAAATGAACGTTTCAGAACTTATCATTCAAGTTTACTTTTGGTAAATACAAAAAACAGTATGTTAAAAATTCAATTCTAAAAAATAAAAACAAACTAGGCTGCCGTAACGTAAAAATATTCAATGAAATATCGCTTTCAAACGATTTAATTTTGAACGTGGCGAACAGTTGATCTGTCCATTTTAGTTCTTTTTGTCTTCGAAGACTTTCTTAGTCCGACCGTTGTGTGGTGGTGGAGGATAAGCCAGTTATATTGCTTTCGTCGCCAGAAGCTCGTGGCTGCGCTTGCGAGGCCAGCGATGTGTCCTCGAGGATGGGATTGTTAGTTTCTAGATTCCGTTGGACACCCTGGAAAGAGGCTTTCAAGTTAAATAATTAATAATAATTACTTATTAATAGGTAATAAAGAGGGGTAGGCGTGAAAAGACGAATTGCAAGCGTTAATTGTGAGGCACGGGAATGCGAGTTTTGAGGGGTCTGCAAGGCGGATAACTTGTGTTTATTTAAACTTTTCTTCTTCTTCTCTTCTTCCTTCTTCTTTTCTTCTTCCTTCTTCTTCTCCTTCTCCGACACGTCTTCTGTTTTCACTGTGGTGATGATAATAATAATAATACCACTACCTCATGACTAACATAAAGTTTTATGCGCCAGTGAAAGCGGTCTGTAGGGGCCGTTATTCACCTTGGGGATGCTTCAAGACAACCACGTCTGTGGACTTGCCCAAGCTGTTGCCTACCACTATGCGAAACTCTCTGTTCTCCGTCACTTCCCGGATGGTCAGAGTCGCCACGAAGCTTGTTCTCTGGATGGGCAGATTGTGTGTTATGTGGTGGACTCTGGATCAGTTCGTTTGTTTGACGTTCCTTTTCCAATACTTTTTTTGTTTTTGTGTAATTATATTATCTGAAAAGCATTCTTTGTGACGGAAATATCGAAAATAAACAGCAGAACTTGATCAATACGAAACTCTTACTGTCTCCGCCACTCCAAGTGGCCAATAGAGACGCGGGAAATATTGTAGCAGCCGTGATGGAGTGTGTAAAAGCAACAGAACAACGGCTCATAAAAATGCGCACGTTACAAGTTTTTGCGTCCATTAGTTTATTAGCTGGGTGCATTTGAGGCGCTTAAACAACCTTCCATGAAAGCGCCTTTAACGCTTTTAAAGATTAAAAGTAAAAAACACTTTTTATCGATAATATAAGAGTAGTTATCTGTAAAATAACAAAAAATTGAAACTAAAATTTATCTTTCGAAATGTTTTCACTTGGAAGTCATTAAACTTTTGGAAAAAACACGGAAAGTTGAATATGAGTGGGTTAAGGTCTCACTTGAGAATTTGCATGGGAATTGGAAAGTATAGATGCAACAAAAAGCAATCAAGGAGCTCTCAGATGGAGGAAGTGTAGTTCTAGAGTAGTAATTAAAATTTTCGAATGATGATTTGGTCAAATGAATTGACACGACTAACGCTTCTTCGGAACATGGACAAGTGGAACTGTTGGTTGTCGGATGGAAGCAGTCTGGAACAGGAGTGGTGGCTTGACTTGGGTTCACAGTCAGTGGGCAGAGAGTGGTTGAAGAAGGAGTAGGACGTGGTGAAAGAGGGAGTCGCTTGCTTCTCTGGTGGATTCTCTTGGCTTTGTGACTTTTTTTCTTTACCCCGCTCAACGTAGTTTTGTATTTCGTCGTCAAACACCACACTGGTGCCTGAAGCGTCGAAGACCCAGAGGTACTGGTTGGGCTGTGGTCTGGAGTTGATGGAACACTGCAGAGTGATGTTCAAGTCTCCCTCGCTGGCGAATGTGTCTGAACACTTGATGATCGGAGCATCTGTTGGAGCAATTCAATGCCTCGAAATACAACACTGAAACTATTCACCAGGACACGCCACAAAAGAATATTCATTGGACACAATTGCTAACACCACTTCGTTTCCAAATCCACCACTCACCTCGTGAACAGAGGTAATTAGCGAAAAAAAAAAGAATAGAAAGGTGTTTTTTGCCTCTATAAATGTTTTTGTCTCTCGAATCACCAATGACGACAGCTCAGCCTTTCAAAGGCCTTTGTGAGACGTGCACACGATGAATAAAAAGTCAATTTGGCTTTCTTGCTCGTCAGACCTCGCTAAGCACCACCACTTCAGCGCCACAAAAGTCTAACTCATTGCACGTTTGAAAGGCTTTCCAGTAAGGCTGAAGCTCGTAAATTTTGAATGTTCAAAAATTAATTTTTTTCTTTTTTGGGTCATAGATCAGATTAGTGAGTTTTGCACAATGGGTTGTTATAATGGCTTTTTCTTCCCCTCGACCGCATTAATTTTAGTTTTAACAACTTTCAACCTCACCACGTGTGAGTGCCAAATGGTTTCTATCTTGACTAGAAAGATTTATCTTCGTTTATAAATATCCCAAACTTATCCCAAAGTTAAGTGAAAAATATTCATTTTATGGAAGAAATTGGAAAAGATGATTTTGACAGGAAAAGGAAGTTGAGGAATAGAAGAAGTTTATAAAGGAAGAAGATGAAGAAGAAGTTGGGTTCATTAGTACTGGTGGAGTTATAGGAGCGACAATTGATTCACGAACATATTGTAAAAAAAGTAAAAAGTAAAATGAGATTTGAATTAAACAAATATACAAAACTAATCAAAAACACAAAAGTAAACAAAGACACAAAAGTGAACAAAGATATAAAACCAAACAAAGATACAAAAGTAAACAAAGATACAAAAGTAAACAAAGATGCAAAAGTAAAGAAATGAATAAGAGTAACTACAACTATGAAACACGGAGGTTTGAAGGATGCAGAAGAGAACTGACAGTCGAGTCGCAGCAGGAGGGTGTCATGCACTGCAGGCAGGCCAGGCACTTTGGCGACACATCTCATCTTCTTGCCATCATCCTGCCACCGGAACATGAACCTGAGTGGTGGGGTGGAAATGGTGGTGCTGGAAAGCAGAGATAAGTTTCATTGGCGACCAGATATGCTCGTTGAATGTGTAGATTCTTGAGCATGTTGGTAACGGGCAGAGAAATGATTATAGCAACAATTGAAACAGCTAAAGTGATATCAAGACAACAACTGAAGCAACAGCAACATCAACAGAAGCAACAGCAGCAAGAAAAGCAGCAACAACAACAGCAACGACAACAGTAACAACAACAACAACAGCAACAACAACAGCAGCATCAACAACAGCAGCAACAGCGCCCACCTTTCGGACCACAGGAGCGTGCGATAGTCCATCACCTTGAGTCCTCTTTCACCTGAAACCACAGAAGACCATGTCTTCACTTGCAAGTCCTTGCTGGTGATGGTTCGGTTGCTGATCATGATCTTGACATGAGGGTTCGGGTGGCCCCCTGCAACGTGGCACTTGAGGATCGTCAGGAGCGAAGACACAGCTTTCAAAACTCGCAACTTCTTTTTCTTTTTTTTCGAGTTTTTTTTATTTTTTTCTTTGCTGGTTTCGTTCAAGTTTTTGTTGCTTACGTGTTTTTCTTCGGTATCTTTTGGTGGCCCTTTTTCATTTGATTGATTGCTTATTCTGTTTGTCGATGAGTCATCCTTCTTCTCTCTGGGGGACTCATCTACCGAATGGTACTTGTACTTGTCAAACTTCAGCAAATAAATAGACTCGACTTGTTCTAGGAAAAATTTAAATAAAAAAAAATTGAAAATTGAAAAAGAAAAGTTAAAAAAATAAAAAAATAGAAAAAGAAACGCTATAAAAATGGTCTACTCAAAGTTCAACAGTTTCCAAAATTTGTCTTTCATAAACACAAACTACGTTACTGATGGTCAGCAGTTGGAAGCAAGGAAGGCACACACCTCTCACGACCACGTGGTACATCGCCAGAGTTTCTACCCGTCCTGACTCCTCCTTCATTTCACAGCGGTACGTGCCTTCGTCCTCCTTGGCCACGTCTTGGGGTGTCAAGAGGTGAAGCGGTAGCGGTGTGTTTCTCATTTCAAGCGCTTATGCCTAGTTGAAATGTAGCTGCAAGGAATAAATTTCATTTTCTGCACTTTTTTTGAAGTTTTTATTGTAAGTATTTTTGTAGGGCTTAGTTTTGTAAGCAGTTTCAGCTCTGGATGCGTGGAAAAGCATTGGTATGCAAGGAGGAGCCTTCAAAGAACACAGAAGCGGAACTTTTTGACAAAACATTGTGCGAAAACCCTGTAGATGAATGGTGGTGGCTTGCGATGCTGGAGACACAAACCGAAAGGATTTTCACCGAAACTTTCGAATGCAACGTCAGGCAGGCTATTATGCCTCCTTATAAAGAACCATTCTCTGAATTGGCCCGAATGGCTGTTTACGGGTTTCCTCTTTTTATGTAAAGGCTTATTGAGAAATGTCCAGGAATTATTTCAGCTCTTTTGCGATACCATCGAAAAGTTTGTAACTTCTCAAAAACTTGCATCTGTCTTTTTCACAGATAATTCTATTTTCATTCTTTTTAAAACGTATTTCTTTCCAGAGTGATTCAAATTTAAAATAAATTTTCAAGTTTTTTTTTCGCCATTTTCAAGAATAAAATCACGTTTTTTTGCATTTCCCAAAACTACAGCCCCTTCGTTCGCTTCTTTTTTTGAATAATTAAAAAAAAAAAAATTTTTCAACGCTTATATACACAACGATTTCACAAAAATTTGATAAAAGTGTCAAAATTTATATTCATTTTTTTGATTTTCAATTCAAAGGAAAGATTTTTTTTTTCACTTTTCTTTAAAAGCCACTAACATTCAATCGAGGTTAAAATATCATAAAGGATGGCTGGTTTTATTATAGATTAATGTCGGACCTATCAGAAACATAAAATATTTCCAGAATATTCTTTTTCTATTCAAGAGTTTTTAGTGACAGTAGCAGGAAGTTATATCTGGTAAAATATCATCATTCATCATGCGGTCGACCAGACGCTGGTGCAGGCTTGGTGACAAGTCCATGCATCACTCATGTCAGATTCAGTAACGAAGTGTGTCGATGGTACGCAAATCATTTTAAAATGTAAAAAAATGGTCTGAAATGCTGTCCAAATTGTCTTAAAACTTTAAGAAACGTTCTGAAAATATTAAAAAACACAAAGTGGAAGGCCTAGTATTGCGTTAACTTTTCTTTATTTTTCGAGGGGGACTGAGATGTTTTGTAGAATATGACAAAATAACGTTTAAAAATTAATTTTCATTTTTCGAAAAACTGAAAACTAAAAATAATGAAGATTAATTTTCGAAATATTGAAAAGAACCATTTCAAACATTTTGACCATCATTTTGTTGTATCATTTTTCAATTCCTTGGACTCTAAAATTCCTGCCACTATTTTCAGGGCAAATTTTACGCTCAAAACTCAACTTCAATTTCAACGAACTTGTTACACGTCTGATTTTCCGCAATAAATAAAAAAAATTAAAAATATTTTCGGTTAAAATGAGTGCACCAGTCTCCAATGGGCACCCCAGGCAGACCCACATCCTGTCGGTACCCACTCACTGACCTCCCTGCGTGCACGAGAACGGAGCAAAAGTGGTGGGTGGTGCTCCCACGAGCCCCATCAATAAAAACTGTCATTACAGACCACTTCTCTGCAACTTTCGTGTCGTACTGCGCTCTTAAGCCGTTACGATTGATGCGTTTTATTGCATTATAATTTCGTTAAGTGTCCTGCGTTGTGTCGTAGTTTGATGCTGTTAGGTGTGGTATAATTTATTGCATTGTATTGTAATGTTGTTTATTGTTGTATTGTATTTTGTATACGATGTGGCTCTGTGCATTGTATGTCCAGACGTTGTTATAACAAAAATAATCCTCTATACGGGCTTAGAAGAAGTATATTGAAAAGAGAAAATAAAATCGTTGCTGGATTGTGAAAAAATAGAAAAATTAACAAAAGCGACTGCTGATAGCAGCTGCAATACGATAAGAGAAAAAAAAGTGGATATATAAAAAAAATTCTATCCATCTGAAGCAATTTAAAAACAAAAGCCGTAGAGTAGATTTCAGAAAGCACCAAGGTAGAGAAGAACCAGACACACCATTTCCTCACATCTGCACTCGAACAGCTCTTTTGCCACCGTTGCTGGACATCGGAACGAGGATGTTGGCCGCAAAAACTGCTGCGCTACTGTTTTTGTTTCTTTAAAAAAGGCGAAATTGGTTTCGCTTAGCGTGTCACACCAATGAAACAAATGAGTGCAGAGTTCGGGTTCGAAGCCGGACTGGGCCATTAATTTAACACAAAGCCATAGGGTTTGAAAATCTGAGTGTTAAAAAAAACATCGAAAGAAACGAACGTAACAGTTCTTACATAAAAACTCAAAGAATATTCTAGTCTCTGTCGAAAGTTTTAACTGATAGTTAGAAAGATCTAGAAGGGGTTGAAGTGTGGGAAGCTTTGGAGATGTGTTTTCTATTGAAGAAAATTTTCTGAGTCAAAAGCAAACATGGACTCACCTTTTTGAAATCAACCGCGACATAAAATTAAAAAAATTATAAATTATCTTCAAATTCTTTCAGCAATTTTTCGTTGAAAAAATAAAAATAAAAAAAAATAAAAAAAAAGAGTAGCGAAAAAATTGATTCCCAATATGAAAAACCAAGACAAAAAACACTAAATACCACAAGGTTTTGTTGTGGAAGTCAGAAACCACTGGTCACGTGGACTGACATCTGATTGGTTGGTTAGGTGGCCAAAAGAGCCAGCCATTTCGAAGCGGTAACAAGTCGGGGGATGGCGTAGCACAGGTGAGTTTTCCAGTCTAGGGCATGAAACCTATTTAAAACTAATGGTCTTTTGAAGCCTTGTGTTGAATAAGTTTATTTCAAATTGATTTGGGTTCGTTGTAGAGCGTTCTAGAATGGAAAAGAAGTTTAGATAATTGTGACCTGCTGGTGGTGTGCGTTGTGAACGACAAGACGAATTAGCTGAACTACCAAAGGAGGATGGTGAAGGGAAGTTTTGGCCTGGGTGAATTTCGAAGACACTTTGACGTCACAAAGATTGAAAGACAAGCTATGGGAAACCATGTTTGTCAGTGATGTTATGACAAGTGTCATTCAAAGCGATTCCAAGAAGCGATTCTAAAAGCGATTGCAAAGGGCGATTCAGAAAAGCGATTCTAAAAGCGATTGCAAAGGGCGATTCAGAAAAGCGATTCACTTTATTTTTGAACAATAATACTCAATGCCGTCAGAACGAAGAGGTCATTAGCCCGACCAACCAGGCGATAAACTCCACGTAGCGGACACGAGCATTGCGCGCGTGGTTCGAACGAGTGTTTGTCACACAGAAGCTGAAATGATGTACCTACCTTTTCAGCTTTGGTCGCTCTAACAACTCTTTCTTTAACTTTTTGATTAATTCTATTTTTTCTATACAATACAATTCTATCATACAATACAATGCAATACAATGCAATACAATACAATACAATACAATACAATACAATACAATACAATACAATACAATAAAATAAAATAAAATACAATACAATACAATACAATACAATACAATACAATACAATACAATACAATACAATACAATACAATACAATACAATACAATACAATACAATACAATACAATACAATACAATACAATACAATAAAATACAAACAATACAATACAATACAATACAATACAATACAATACAATACAATACAATACAATACAATACAATACAATACAATACAATACAATACAATACAATACAATACAATACAATACAATACAATACAATACAATACAATACAATACAATACAATACAATACAATACAATACAATACAATACAATACAATACAATACAATACAATACAATACAATACAATACAAACACAAATATTATCATAGTGGCATCAACCCCGTAGAGTTTCGAAGCCACAATGTTTCCATTGCATCCCTTTCATCCTTCAACCCATCAATTCAATTTCAAAAGACCATTCGTGGACTTTCTCAAACAGCAACGAATGATTCGAACTCTCAAAGAAGTTCTCTGAGCCGTAATAAGCACCAAATCAGCCGTGATGGAACAATTGTTCGCTCGTATTCATTACAAAAACGCAGTTTCATGGGTTTCAGAAGGGCACACCTCACATAGTGTGGCTGACAAATTTTTTTTGCACGTCCGACTACTACTACTACTACTACTACTACTACTACTACTACTACTACTACTACTACTACTACTACTACTACTACTACTACTACTACTACTACTACTACGACTACTACTACTACTACTACTACTACTACTACTACTACTACTACTACTATTACTACTACTACTACTACTACTACTACTACTACTACTACTACTACTACTACTACTACTACTACTACTACTACTACTACTACTACTACTACTACTTCAAAAATGCGCCATACACCACCCACGTTTGTAAGCCGGTCCAAGCGTTGTTGGCGAAGCTCTTAACAGATTGATGTAGAAGGCATATTCATGATTGAATTATGACAAGCACCATTTCACAAAACAATTATTTGAGCTCTGAAGATAAGAAGCACACCGGTTGAAATTACAACGCCAACGAAATTGGAATTCCTTCACTCTTGGCTTTTTATGGTTTCTTGATACATTTGCTGAAGTCGAATTGAAACAGAAGTTCGGAAGAGGGTGATCCATCAGTCCATCCATCACAGGCAACCTTCACTTTGATTCACTTTCGAGATCAAATGACCAAAAAATCGATAAAAATAAAAATATCCTTGAGTAGGATTCAATTATTCCGAACTCAATCACACCCTTCCAAGCAGCTACCGCTGCATCGATCCAATGCTTCAGAGTGCTTTCACTGCTTTCTGAAATTCAAAAGACCTCCACAGACAACCTCCACATGCAACCACTACAGCAGCCACCACAGCAACCACCACAGCAACCAGCACAGCAACCAGCACAGCAACCACCACAGCAACCACCACAGCAACCACCACAGCAACCACCACAGCAACCACCACAGCAACCACCACAGCAACCACCACAGCAACCACCACAGCAACCACCACAGCAACCACCACAGCAACCACCACAGCAACCACCACAGCAACCACCACAGCAACCACCACAGCAACCACCACAGCAACCACCACAGCAACCAAAACAGCAACCAGCACAGCAACCACCCCAGCAACCACCACACCAACAACCCACCTCTAATGTTGAGGGAGAAACGGTACTCGGGCTCACGCTTGCCAAAGGAGATGGAGATGCGGTTGGTGTTAGAGAAGGGTCTATAGATGCTACTGCCCAGGTTCACCTGACTCTCCACCTCCTGGTCCGCCTGCCTTTTGAACCACAACACCTGGAGGAGACACGATCAACATGCTCTTCCGCATATTCTCTGAAAACAAAGACACAAAATAAAGACCATAAAATATGACCTGACCAAATAAATGGATTTGGCAACAAAGCAAACGTCATAGTGACGTCATGAGGACGTGGGTTAACGTGAGGTCTGTTGAGCGCACAATGCCGTCATGTTGCAACTTTTATTGAATTCACTCCACTTACATGGAAATAGTTCTAAAAAAACGGAGAACGAGTGGGTATTGAGAGCATATTTTCTGCAATGGCGCATAAATAAATCAATGAAACTCGTAATGGAGGGCAACAAAGGTAGAGGAAGGAGTGTGGAACTGGAAAGTTGATGGACGGCTCCCAGACGGGAATTCCGTTCCTTGATGAATTATTCTGCAGCACTATCGAAAAAGATCTCCCAAATGCAAACCTTCTTCTGCTCAGCAGGCCTGCTCAGCAGAAGACGATAAGAGAGACGATGCAAGGACAACAACAGAGGCGATGCATGAACTGCAACAGAGGCGATGCATGGACAGCAACAGAGGCGATGCATGAACTGCAACAGAGGCGATGCATGGACAACAACAGAGGCGATGCATGGACAACAACAGAGGCGATGCATGAACTGCAACAGAGGCGATGCATGGACAACAACAGAGGCGATGCATGGACAACAACAGAGGCGATGCATGAACTGCAACAGAGGCGATGCATGAACTGCAACAGAGGCGATGCAAGGACAACAACAGAGGCGATGCATGGACAACAACAGAGGCGATGCATGAACTGCAACAGAGGCGATGCATGGACAACAACAGAGGCGATGCATGAACTGCAACAGAGGCGATGCATGAACTGCAACAGAGGCGATGCATGGACAACAACAGAGCCGATGCATGGACAACAACAGAGCCGATGCATGGACAACAACAGAGCCGATGCATGGACAACAACAGAGCCGATGCATGGACAACAACAGAGACGATGCATGGACAACAACAGAGACGATGCATGAACAGCAACAGAGGCGATGCATGAACTGCAACAGAGGCGATGCATGAACTGCAACAGAGACGATGCATGAACTGCAACAGAAACGATGCATGGATTACAATGAGGGGTCGTTGAACACCAATTCACCACACACATCTCATGTCGCTAAAACATTTGGTACTGATCAGAAGGGTGTCTTGCCATTAATTCTGCGTCTGTGCAAAACGTCTCTTCGAAAATAAATAGCGTTGATACAATGGATCCTTGATACAATGGATCCTTGATACAATTGAATGTTTGATACAATGGAATGTTTGATACAATGTAATGTTTGATACAATGGAATTTTTGATACAATGGAATGTTTGATACAATGGAATGTTTGATACAATGGAATGTTTGATACAATGGAATGTTTGATACAATGGAATGTTTGATACAATGGAATGTTTGATACAATGGAATGTTTGATACAATGGAATGTTTGATACAATGGAATGTTTGATACAATGGAATGTTTGATACAATGGAATGTTTGATACAATTGATTTCTTGATACAACGGAGACCTTGATACAATAACTTTTTTATTCCATCTTTACTCTTCTCAATTGAGTTTTGTACCCTGAAGTCGGAGAATTAATTGAGAAAGGTCTTTGAGAGCGAATTGAGACTCCAGTTCCAAGGAATTCAAGAAACCTATCAAAATATAAATTTTCAAATCAGTTATTCCTTGGCTTTCAAGTAGCGCCTTATGGTAGAAGGTAGTCGAGAAAGAGTCATTTCAAAGAGCTTTCAAGGCACTGCTTCATGTGCTTTGGGCTGGCGTTGAAGAACCGTGAAAGGATTTTGCAAATAAGTAGCCGAGAAGCGTCTTTGTGTCTGCCACGTTATGGTTATCGATAGAGCAATCAAGCTGTGGACATAATTCATAACGCTTGCGTGATGAAAAATAAAACAAATCGCGCTGAGAATTTCGCAAAATAAATTAAACATTAGAAAACGACCGAAGCCTCTTTATTTCTCCACTCTTGTTACGACCCTCCTTCCATTAATCACTCCAAGCATCAACCACGCAACCTCACGCATACGCACATATCGTTACTTACGTGCGTTAAGATTCAAGCAGTGTTTCTGTTTTCCCCCCTTCTAAATCCTCCTGGATGAGACGATACGACGGCGCAAAATGTAGTACTTATTGGCATAACTGACCACTCCTTGTGTCTGCTTTATGCGCAGGAGTTTCCATTGCAGAGTTGAACTCCTTTGAAGGGTTTTCATCTTCATTCAATAACAAAAGATGGGCGGAAGATTTCATGAATGATTCGACTGGGCGCCTGCGTACACTCCAAATGATTATACGTGAAATATAATTTATTATGCAAAGGTTTTGGAAATGTACCACTAAAACACAAACTGCCCTTTGGGCAAACCTTCTTTTTAATAAAAATTAAAAAATGGGAGATATTTTCAACCCCACCGAGCCTCCACACCCAGCTGATTACAAAACTAAGTTATGTGTCTGCTTCTTGTGCCTATTCCGACTGTCAGCTTCGTTGAGAAGAATTAAGACACTAATGACCTTTGAGCCAAAAACACAATTATGCGGTCAAAAAATAATTATTCAGTGGAAATAATATGTGGAAGCGCGTTAGAGAAGGCCTGTGAAGCTCAAGCAGTCATGGAAATGACACTATTCCTTTTGAGTTATGCTCCAAGCTGGTTGAGAAGGGGGAGGAAGCAGGAAGTGAAAGATTGCTTGCAGTCAAATGGGGCATCACGGAATATCTCATAAGACTTGCATGGCAAATGTTTTATGTAGCGTTTAAAGCAAATGACCGGTTGGTTGGAGTTTAATGGGCCTAATCAAAGAAAGCGGATTCAAGCCATGCTGCTAAAGCGACCCCCAATAAGGCAAACATTTGTGGGGGAGTATTGAAAACTCCACGGGAAAAAATCTTTGCTTTTTAGTGTTATTGCTGTAGGAAGCATTGGAAGAAGGATTGCAGAGAATTCAGGCAGGCCATAAAATTTTACAGCTCTCCCAAAATGCACAACACACAGTTTTGTTCAGAGCATTAAGATGGCCGAAGAAAAATGCTTTCGCTTGACAACCCGAATTACTCTGAAACTAGCAAGTTCTAGAAGATGATGCCATGGTTGACGTTGGTGCAAAATGTTCTTCGGAAAAGCACAAATCACGTCTAATCTTTCACATCGCAACTCTCGACTGCAAACGAATGGCATGAAGGCGCGAAACGAAGAAGAAAAAGAAGAATAATCAATTATTGGCAGATTTCAAAGCCCAATTGTGCAGAGAATACACTGATTTGTCGTCTCTGTCACGTAAGCACGCTTGTGTCTGCGTCTGCACCGTTAACAGACCGGAGGAAGAAGCTTTCCTATAATATTTTAATAAACAATATTAATAAGAATCTCTGGTCCAAGTACCAAGGCGTGCGGCTGAGGATGCATTTATTAGTTGGAGAGATGAGATGATATCAGGAGTTAGTCATATTTCATCAGAGTTTTTGACTGTGGAGAAATAACCATTTTTCATTTTGCTTATTTTGGAAATGTTGAAATAAAAATACTGATTGAATCTACAAAATGTCTTCGAAACAATAGCATATTACGCAGAGGGTGTATAGCCAATATCACCTTTGATTGATCCATATTTCTCTGTGAACTTTTTACACACTCGACAGCGAGAGTGATAACACCACGCTTAGCTAACCTTCTGATAGCCTTTTTAATGCTGTCCATGTGTTTCTGGTGTTTGCAATATACAAAACGAAAAGTTATATCGACACGACGACCATCCGAACATAAATCTTTCATGTTTTAAACAGTTGCACGGCATGTCTGACGTCATAAAGCTTTGAATGATGACGACTTTATCGTTTCAAATTCAATTTCGATTGTTTGTTTCGAAAGCTTGAGCGCTGTTCTCTTCTTCTCTATTCGTATCAATTGTCGCACTTGAAAGCCATTCCGCAAACAGGTTCTATGCATTCTGGTTCCGTATTCGCAGACGTAGTAACGCTGAGACCTTTTAGAATGTCCACCTCATGTCTGTAATTTTTCTCAGCTCCTAATTGAGTCAAAGAAAAATTTTGGGTTTTTCCTTCTTGGATTATTCAACTATTTTCTACGCTTACCACCTTTGCCTTTCTCTCACACACATAATCTTAATCTCTTCTTATCACTTTCCTTATCATTTTGTCTGCCGTTTGAAAAATTTCGTTCATTTTCCGAACTTTGAAAATAATTCTGCGGAATTTCCGGAATTTACTTTGTTCATACTTTTCACACGTCAACATTTATTAGCATTTATCAAATATTGGAAGCTGCCTTTTGTACCACTCAAAAGCTTTGCTAGACTTCATTTATTTTCATCCTTCAGATCGTCCACATGCTAATGCCACTATAATAGTATTTGTATTGTATAAATAATATTTGTGTTTGTATTGTATTGTATTGTATTGTATCCCACAATCCTAGTCTTTCAAACAACGACTACAATCTGTTCTTCTTCTCCAGGAGGCTCCATCCTGGGTTGGGATCCTCATACAGCACTGGATTTCTTCCTGCCACCATTCAACAACCTACAAGTCTCTCAGAAGCGTTTGAACAATTAATATTACAAAAATATTTAAAAAACTTGAAGTCTTTGAGTTCAAAAAGGAACTTACTGTGAGTGACTGCTCAGTCATAGGGCGTCTAATTAGGCTGATAATCCGTTCGGTTGACTGTTTATTTGATCACATAGACAGCCAGCGTATTGAGGTCTGCTGAGGCCTTCATGGCGATTAAAAGCCCGCCGCATTTCATCGGACGGAGTTCAGAGAGCCTCAATGAGCAGGCTGCTTGGAGGCTTCAAACGTAGTGGCTTGAACACTACTTGGTAGCTTAAAGAACCATCCACACGTCTCTTCTGCAGGTTGTGAAGCTCGTATAAGAGAGAACAGTGTTCAAAGATCACGTTTAAGCTTGATGAAACAGGGGCCGTTGAGTGCAAGCAGGTGTACTGAGAGATTTTTTTCAACCTTCTGCACGAAAGTTGGACATTCGGAGAAAAATAGCGTAAGTTGGTTTCGTTCGCGCATCCTCTCATTCTCCCACAGACCTTCTAGTTTGTTCCTTGAAAAATTAAAACTTAAATTTTTCAAGATGTTTTGAAAACAGAAACTCAAAATGGCTTGTCACAAGACTGCCTCTTTATCTCACAACGTCTTGGTCCTTTCAAGCGAGGTTTGTGTTTCAATGCTTGAAAGAAATCATTTTGATTAATTTTCAAGAAAGCATGTGACGTCATACTGCCATAAAACCACTAACATTTTCAGGGCGTAGGAGGAGGAAGCACCTCTGGAGAAGTTGGCTCTAATCAAATTTGAGATGTTCCGTTCTTGTTCTTAACTTATTTTACTTTCATAGTCATCTTCAAATCCTTTCTTGCTTTTGTTCCACTAACCATCTCAGTAAGGTGAACACCTTCTCATTAAGATGAACACCAGCTCATTAAGGTGAACACCTTCTCAGCAAGGTGAACACTTTCTCATTAAGGTGAACACCTTCTCATTAAGGTGAACACCTTCTCATTAAGGTGTACACCTTCTCAGCAAGGTGAACACCATATCATTAAGGTGAACACCATCTCATTAAAGTGAACATCTTCTCATTAAGGTGTACACCTTCTCAGCAAGGTGAACACCATCTCGTTAAGATGAACAGCATTTCATTAAGATGAACATTCCAAAAGAGTTTAGAATCTTCTTTTGTTGATGCCGATGCAGAATTGTTTTCGAAAACAAAAACCCCTTTTTAACAAACAATAATACTAACAATAATAATAACAACAACAACAACAAAAATAACAACACTAATAACATCAACAACAACAAAAATAACAACAATAATATTATCAACAACAACAATAATAACAACAATAATAACAGCAATACAAAAAAACGAATATTATCATAGTGGCATTAACCCCGTAGAGTTTCGAGGCCAAACAACAGCAGCAACAACAATAATAACAGCAGCAACAACAAAAATAACAGCAGCAACAACAATAATAACAGCAGCAACAACAATAATAACAGCAGCAACAACAATAATAACCTCACATGATGATGCACGTGCGAGAAATAAAAACCATAAGAGCTCATCGAATTTTTCGACAAAAGTAAAAACAAAATATGAAGAAAAAAAAATGCATTTTCCTTTTTTTTCAAATTTTTCAAAAAATCTGTGAACTTGAAAAACGTTTTGAGAGAATTAAATTTAGTTAAGGAGGCATTGTGGTCACTGGGATGCAAACGCCACCTGATACGGTTCGTAAAGACTCGGGGTTGGCTAGATAAATCTAGCGGAACGAATGCAAGTGGCGTGGCTTGGATGGAGAAGATATAACTTTAATCTTGAACAAACACGAACATATAAGTAGTTTGGAACGATGCTACACGGGCGCCACCAACGACACGAGCTTCACCCGACCTTCTAAGCACGTCAGCCTTTTACTGCCAGTTTCAAGTTTTTCATACCTCTGCACTCTGTGCGTGCCTCCATTGATACCTTTTGCACATTCCAGCAAGTCTTGTGGTCTTTGGTCTTTTGTGGTCTGAAGACTTACTCTAAAGTCTTCCAAAGGTTGTTTGTATGTTTTATAGCTTTCGGAATGATTTGAGACTGATTCAATTTCGGTTTCTTTCAGTTCGGTATGAGCAGCTTGAGGCTGGGTGGATGGAGGAAGGCAAAAGGGCTGTGAGTCCAAAGCACAAGTACCGGAACGAGCCTGGAAACCACTATGGAACAGGCTGGAAGGGTGTGTCAAGTGGTCTTCTGGTGATTGACAAGCCACGGCTTCTGCTTACCGATGGGCAGAAGCTGGAATCGTCACATGACCTTCAACTCACAGTGAGTTCGTCTGTGTTTAAAACTTGATTAACAAGCAAAGTGACTGAGGGCGTTGTTGAATGCATTTGAATTGAGTTCGTCCCTCAAGAACCTTGCAAGCAGCCTCCAAAACACAATTTTCGTCACGACGATGATTCACTCGGGCTAATTTGAACAAAGTGTGCACGAAACACCAAAAGACAAAAGAGTTTTGACGGGACATTTTAAAAATGTCACGTCTCATATGCTTCAACTTACTGTGTGTTCTACTACCATTGCTTCTGTTGGCAGTTGATGAGTTGATTGCTTCCTAATGACGTCTGCTTGGACGCTGTGTTTGTTGCTACCTGATGAATCGTCTTGTAGTCAAACACTCTTGAAGTTGTGTGCGTTTTAACTCAGAAGAGAACGTCGGATTTCAAAAAGAAGTTTTGAGTTTGATGGTCTTTTTTTTCTTCTTCGAGATTGCATCTTAAAATCCATATCTCCAATGTTTTTCCGTGTAAGAATTTACCGCTTTTGACGTCTAATTTGTCAAAAGAAAACAAACTTTTGTTTTTGAGCATTATTTAAACATTTCACTGATGTCTGAAGCAGTTTGTTGGCCAATAATTCCGATAAAGGCCTTGTTATTGCCGCTACTTCTTTCCCAATAGCTCACTTATTCTCTCCTTTTCCTCTCTTAATTTAGTCTCACGTGGTCGATCTTTTATGAGATCTTTTTATTTTTTCTGACAAGCACGTCATCTCCTGCCTTTCTCTCCCACATCTTTCTTAACTCCATCAATGTTTCGGCTTTGTTCTTGTTTTTTCTCACCAATTCGATTGTCTGTCATGACTGTGCTCACCTTCCTGTTGTATGCTTCATCCACCTTCTTCCTCATCCACCTCTATCTTCATCCACATTCCTTTTCATCCACATCCTTCCTCATCCACATTCCTCCTCAACCACCTCCATCCTCATCCACCTCCCTCTTCATCCACCTCTATCTTCATCCACCTCCATCCTCATCTACCTCCTTCCTCATCCATATCCTTCCTCATCCATATCATTTCTCCTCCACATCATTTCTCATCCACATTCCTCCTCATCCACATCCCTCTTCATCCACCTCCATCCTCATCCACATCCCTCCTCATCCACATTCCTCCTCAACCACCTCCATCCTCATCCACCTCCATCCTCATCCACCTCCATCCTCATCCACCTCCATCCTCATCCACCTCCTTCCTCATCCACCTCCATCCTCATCCACCTCCATCCTCATCCAACTCCCTCCTTATCCACCTCCCTATTCAACCACCTCCATCCTCATCCACCTCCCTATTCATCCACCTCCAACCTCATCCAACTCCCTCTTCATCCACATCCCTCCTCATCCAACTCCCTCTTCATCCACATCCCTCCTCATCCACCTCCATCCTCATCCACCTCCTTCCTCATCCACCTCCTTCCTCATCCACCTCCTTCCTCATCCACCTCCATCCTCATCCACATCCTTCCTCATCCACCTCCATCCTCATCCACCTCCTTCTTCATCCACCTCCATCCTCATCCACCTCCTTCTTCATCCACCTCCATCCTCATCCACCTCCATCCTCATCCACCTCCATCCTCATCCACCTCCTTCCTCATCCACCTCCATCCTCATCCACATCCTTCCTCATCCACCTCCATCCTCATCCAGCTCCATCCTCATCCACCTCCATCCTCATCCACCTCCTTCCTCATCCACCTCCATCCTCATCCACATCCTTCCTCATCCACCTCCATCCTCATCCACATCCTTCCTCATCCACCTCCATCCACCTCCATCCACATCCTTCCTCATCCACCTCCATCCTCATCCACATCCTTCCTCATCCACCTCCATCCTCATCCACCTCCATCCTCATCCACATCCCTTCTCATCCACATCCCTTCTCATCCACCTCCATCCTCATCCACATCCCTTCTCATCCACCTCCATCCACCTCCATCCTCATCCCTTTCCCACACCACATTCTCAAATTAATTACTAAGAATAACAAATGACATTTTTTATACAAGCCCACCATTTAATTAATTCCTGCCTACCTTCCCCCACGCAAGCAGCACGAAGTAATTGAAAATAAAAAAACTAATGGTGAAGACACTGCTACTTTATTGCCTTCACAAAACGGAAGCTTCAAGAGCCGATCATTCCAACTTTGATCACTCAATTCCTCAATCATTTATTCAACTTTTCACTTTTTAATAGTTTCAAATAACCTTTATTTACTTTTTTCCAACATTTTAAACATCAAATATGTTGCGAAACATCAAAAAAAGGCTGAAAGGAGGTGTTTTGGTGTAAGAAACTGCCGACAAATCATTGTGGCAGCTTTCATCCACTACGGAAACACACGAACCAACTCCAGATTCCCCGCTTTTTTCACGTTTAAAATTTTATTTTTTATTTAATTTTTTTTCTACAAAAAAATAGTTTTTATTATTATTTTTTTCTTCCTTTTTGAAGCAAAGGAAGCCAAATGATTTGTTTGAAGAACACATGGCTTCAGAATTGCCTGACTGCTTTGCGCACCATAAAAACTGCAGAATTGAGTGGACAAGCAAAAAAGTGTGGTGGATTCTCACGAAAAAGCAGATAATGTATGAGTTGAGAGTAGACTAGAAATGATAAATAAATAATTATAAAAATGATTTAATTAGGTTAGATTAAATTACCCATGCGGCATTCGTAGTGACAGCGTTTGTTGTGTGGTATACAAGAGTTGACGTAACATTGGTATGAAAGTGCAACATGAATTGAAATAGTGTTTTTACCACTACAACATGGAGCAGGTTGTTGCACTTAACATAGCAACATCCATGCAACATCCATGCAACATCCATGCAACATCCATGCAACATCCATGCAACATCCATGCAACATCCATGCAACATCCATGCAAAACCCATGCAACACCCATGCAACACCCATGCAACATCCAGGCAACATCCATGCAACATCCATGCAAAACCCATGCAACACCCATGCAACACCCATGCAACATCCATGCAAAATCCATGCAACATCCATGCAACATCAATGCAAGGCCCATGCAACATCCATGCAACAGGAATGCAACATGCATGCAAAATCCATGCAACATCTATGCAACAGGAATGCAAAAAGAATGCAACAGAAATGCAACATACGGGCATGACGAAGTGGTCGTAGTTGTCGCTTCGAAGACTGCACACCAGCTTGGCGCTAGAACCCAGAGAGACCACTCGCTCCTTGCTTCTCCAACCATGCACTGATGGAGCAGGTGGATCAATGGCAAGGAAAAATAATACTTTTAAATTAATAAGAAGTTATATGCAGTCTTCTTGTTGTTGTTGTTTGTTGTTGTTGTTGTTTGTTTGTTTTTGTTGTTGTTGTTGTTTTTGTTTTGTTGTTGTTGTTTTTGTTGTTGTTGTTTGTTGTTGTTATTGTTGTTGTTGTTGTTGTTGTTGTTGTTGTTGTTGTTGTTGTTGTTGTTGTTGTTCAAGAGTTTATTGTCATAACAACTTTGGATTTTTTGTTTCAAACAAAATTTAGTTTTTATGAATTTTTGAAACCATTCAAAACACCAAATTTGTTGCTCCTCTTCAGCTGTTCATCGTCCATGTCCTCTTCCATCATAATTTCTTATCTAACGACTGAAGTTTGAAAACTGGACAACTTCTGGTCTTTTTCTTCTTCCACGTGATTAGTAGCCCTGACTTGAAGTACTTGTCATAACTTGTTTGTATGAAGAAACCCAAATATAAAACGAAGTATGGGTGTCATTCCTTCTTCCATGAAATATATTTTCACAAAACATGTCAATTTTCTTGTAACTCCGTCGCCTCTCGTTTGAGGTTATAGTAACCCTCATAGCTGTCAGAACACACACACACACACACACACACACACACACACACACACACACACACACACACACACACACACACACACACACACACACACACACACACACACACACACACACACACACACACACACACACACACACACACACCACCCACACACACACAAATTAAAAAACAGTGAAAATTGATTGGATTTTCATGTACTTTGCATTAAAAGTTTAAATTTGTTCAATTTTTCCGACGAAAGATGCGACTTTGGAGGCGCTAACAACTCATTTTTTAAGTGGCTTTGACGAAGAGCAGCTTGCGAGGTTTGCATCTTACTCCCTTCCAAAATCGGTTCGTAAGTTGCCAAAGCATGTATAACAACAGAAACACCCATGGTGGCTGCAAGCTCCAAAGTAACATTAGCTTTCTGGGAGGCTTAAAAACATAACTTTTGGTCAATGGTTCGCAAAAAAGAGAGTCTTTGTGTGACTTCAAGGTGCGGTTGACTCCCTTTCATCCACTCAGTGGCTGCATTGATCGGACCCCTCAGCATGCCAGCCCCTCTTAGTGCTACCACGTGGTGGCACCTGATGCTCTCCGAGATAATGGAGAAATATCCTTCATACTCTACTGAAAAGTGTTCCAAAACTCAAAATCCGAATTTTATAAAGCTTTTCAAACCAATTCTCCAGCAAAAAATTGAAAAAAAAAGAGAAAAGCAACGATCAATATGACCTTCTACAGCAGGTCTTCACTTTCCAAGTTCCCTTCGAACACATATACTTTGATTGTATCAATGTAGCTACGTTTTTTTTTTGAAACAAAGAAATAATTAAACAAATAAATAATTAAACAAAAAAATAATGAAACAAAGAAATAATTAAACAAAGAAATAATTATGCAAAGAAATAATTTTTAAAAAAATTTAAACAAAAATTTGAAGATGACATTCATTCATTGGAACTACAGTGAAATAGGGCAAAAAATAGGTGTTACATTTGGATGGAGTCAAAATAACTTCGGTAGTTGTTACGGCGATGTGGTGGAATGGTGGTGGAATGAGGATGGAATGGTGGTGGAGTGGTGGTGGAATGGTGGTGGAATGGTGGTGGAATGGTGGTGGAATGGTGGTGGAGTGGTGGTGGAGTGGTGGTGGAATGGTGGTGGAATGGTGGTGGAATGGTGGTGGAATGGTGGTGGAGTGGTGGTGGAGTGGTGGTGGAGTGGTGGTGGAATGGTGGTGGAATGGTGGTGGAATGGTGGTGGAGTGGTGGTGGAGTGGTGGTGGAGTGGTGGTGGAATGGTGGTGGAGTGGTGGTGGAGTGGTGGTGGAGTGGTGGTGGAATGGTGGTGGAATGGTGGTGGAATGGTGGTGGAATGGTGGTGGAATGGTGGTGGAGTGGTGGTGGAGTGGTGGTGGAGTGGTGGTGGAATGGTGGTGGTGGAGTGGTGGTGGAGTGGTGGTGGAGTGGTGGTGGAGTGATGGTGGAGTGGTGGTGGAGTGGTGGTGGAATGGTGGTGGAATGGTGGTGGAATTCTGGTGAAAAATGTCTTTAACGACGGTATGACGACTCACACCTCGCCCGGCTGGCAAGTGGCTTGATTGCTGAGGGACGTGTGGTGGAGATAAAGCAGTCATTGATCAGAAAAACTTCTTAAAATAATTCAAAAAAATTAATCTAAATGATTCTTATGGGTTTTGGTTGTGCCTGTTGGGTTCCACAAATTAAATTTTTTAATTTTTAAAAAAATTCTGTTTGAGTTTTGTTTCCTGTTCGCTCGCAGGTATATGGGGGAGCTGGCGTGCAATGGAACGTCTGTGGCTGGAAGTGCATAGAGAATTGAAAAAAAAAACTTACTCTATATTTCAAACCCAAAGATGTTGGCGTCTTTTCAAAATCATTCTTTCAAGGTAATGAAAAACGTCAGTGAGAGTGGCTCTCAGCTATCAATTGGTTACTGACGATTCCCTTTGTGGACTAATTAAAGAAATTAATGGAAACAGACGCGTCTAACAAGTGAGTGATATTTCCCTAACTACTCACATTATTATATTTTCAACGCTTATAGAAAATACTTTATTCGTTGTTTATTTCCTGTCTTTGTTAAATTTTCAAGCATTATTGGGTCTTTTATTATCACTATGTGTCGTATTATCACTATTTGCTGTATTATCACCATGTGTTGTATTATCACCATGTGCTGTTTCACCTTCATTATCATCTTATCTCATCACGTTTGTACACACACACACACACACACACACACACACACACACACACACACACACACACACACACACACACACACACACACACACACACACACACACACACACACACACACACACACACACACACACACACACACACACACACACACACACACACACACACACACACACACACACACACACACACACACACACACACACACACACACACACACACACACACACACACACACAATACTGACTGAGAAGCTGTAACGTACTTAAAAGGCTGATTTCAAGTGTGAATTTTTCGTGGAGGATTCAATGGTGTTGACTTGTTTGTTATCAAACTGTTGCATAACACTTAAAGGTCATGTTGCAAAGACCTTTTGGTCAATTGAGAGATGTGTTGCTGGCAATGAAGCCAAACCATCAACTGGTGTTCTTGTGTGGTTCCTTCGTTGCAAGCCTCCATCCAGCATGCACTCGAAAGCAAGCACTACCCATATCATAGGGGCGCTCAGCCCTGAGAAGCTTCAAACCACTCTGTCGCATCTTCTCAATTTCTATTTTTTTAGGTTTTTTTTCCTTTTTTCCTCTTTTTTTCATTTTTTTATTTTTTTGTTTTTTTATTTATTGTTATTATTATTTTTCTTTAATTTTTTATTTTATTTTTTTCCTTTTTTATTTATTATTATTTTTATTTTTCTTTCATTATTTATTTATTTATTTATTTATTTATTTATTATTATTATTTTTTTTTTTCATTTTTTTTTTCTCTGCAAATATCAATTTTTTCATCTCACACCTTTTGCTATCTTTTCCTTTCAAACTGGCAAAACTGCTTCCACAGTTGAAGGCAGTCGTATAATTGCACACACGCACTCAAGTAGTGATGAATAATCGTATAGGAAGATTTTTACGAGTTATGTTAATATATGGCGCGTGTAAATTTTCATTAAATTCCAATGACGACAGTAAATTTGGTAATATTTACGACCTCCACCCATGCAGCCTCGACTGCATGCATAACTCAAGTCAACGCGGCCCACTCTCTCTTTCTAGTCTTTCTAGTCTTCCTCGTCTTCTTCTTTTTCTTCTTCTTTCTCTTTTTCTTTCTCTTTTTCTTCTTCTTTCTCTTTTTCTTTCTCTTTTTCTTTCTCTTTTTCTTCTTCTTTCTCTTTTTCATTTTCTTTTTCTTTTTCTTTTTCTTCTTTTTTTTCTTCTTTCTCTTTTTCTTTTTCTTTTTCTTCTTTTTTTTCCTTCTTTTTCTTCCTCTTTTTCTTTTTCTTTTTCTTCTTTTTTTTTCTTCTTTTTCTTTTTCTTTTTCTTTTTCTTTTTTTTTCTCCTTTTCCTTCATTAGCTTCTTCTTTTTTACAATTACAATTACAAACACGAATATTATTATAGTGGCATTAACCCCCTAGAGTTTCGAGGCCTTCTTCTTCTTCTTCTTCTTCTCCTTTTTCTCCTCCTCCTCCTTCTCCTCCTCCTCCTCTTCCTCCTCCTCCTCCTCCTCCTCCTCCTCCTCCTCCTCCTCCTCCTCCTCCTCCTCCTCCTCCTCCTCCTCCTCCTCCTCCTCCTCCTCCTCCTCCTCCTCCTCCTCCTCCTCCTCCTCCTCCTCCTCCTCCTCCTCCTCCTCCTCCTCCTCCTCCTCCTCCTCCTCCTCCTCCTCCTCCTCCTCCTCCTCCTTTTCCTCCTCCTCCTCCTCCTCCTCCTCCTCCTCCTCCTCCTCCTCCTCCTCCTCCTCCTCCTCCTCCTCCTCCTCCTCCTCCTCCTCCTCCTCCTCCTCTTCCTCCTCCTCCTCCTCCTCCTCCTCTTTCTCCTCCCCCTCTTCCACTCTTCCATCAGTTAATTTCCTCTTTCAAATCAAATAACAAAACGACCCTTCCAACACACCGACACTCACTCTCTTCACCTTCATCAACCAAGCTACTTAAGAATTTAATATGCCATCAATTTTGATGCAATAAACTTTATTTTATTTCTAATCTAATTTCATTTTTAATCTTATTTTATTTTTGTTTTTATTATTTTATCAAAAATTCTTTTTAAATTTATTTTTAACCGAATTTACTTTTCATTTTAGTTATTTTATCAATTTTATATATTTAATTTATTTTTATCTTCTATAAAAAATTCATTATTGATTTTTCATAAATTTTATTTTTTTAATTCTTTTTTTAAATTTTTTTTATAAAAAATTAGTTTTTAGTCCTGATGAAACTTCATTTTTTATTTCTACTTTTGAAAATAATCTCTATTTGAATCATTTTATGAACCATAAATTATTATTTTTTAAACTTTTTTTCAATACTCTGTTTCCAATCCTGTTTTTATTTTGTTTTTTTCTCGTTTTTAATTTTTTTAAAATTAATTTTCTTTTTCTTTTTCCTCTTTTTAATTTTTTTTAATTCCACTTGAAACAAAAAAAGTTAAACAAACCCTCAAAACCCAAAACAACGTGATACACTAAGACCACTTACCTGTTTGTGGCACCAGTAATCCCATGAGGACACAGATCACACACTCCATGGCCTTTCAAGCAGGTCGCCTCAGTTTTTCAAGCTCTTCTGGCTTCTACTCTTCCTTATATAAACCAACGACCGCTTCTATATCACTAATATAAACCCCTATATACCCTTCAAGGACTTCTATATTACAGATATCAGACGCTATATTCATGCAAGGACTCTATCACGTGCAGGAGTGCCCACATGGCGTGCATGGCTTCATACCGCCTGCATCGGTAGTATGTGTCCGTGTTGCTGTGGCGGAAGAGACACTCAGACGACTTTGAATGCTGTTTAAAAGCTACACGGGTGGTCGTGTGGAACCGAGAGTCCACCTCTCCAGAGTGCTTGTGCATGCTAGCAAGATTCCGCCACTAAAATTAGTTTTTGGCGGCATGTGTGCTTAGAATACATCTCATTGAAACTCCTTCAGCGCCCTTTGCGCCCATCCGAACAATCTTCTTCTTTTCTTCTTGCGAGGAACAGCTCAAAACCTTGAAATGGTGACAACTTGAAATTGAGGAACAATTTAAATTGAAAACAAATTGGAATGGAAACCAATTAAATGTTCGACTGCCACTTGTCGCCTACGTTTTGCATTTTTGTGCAAAATCGTTTGTTTGGTCCACTTGTTCGACCAATCTCGCTTTTCCTGTATAATGGCTTTTAGTTTTTTCATAATTTTTGTGAACAATTTGTTCAGCCATGCAGTCAAGCGAATCCTCTTTGCACAACTCTCATGCTGCATTCGTCCACTCTTTCATTCATGAACCATTCACCTCATAGTGCCACTTCTTCTAACATCCATTCACCGAACCATTCACGCATTCCTTTCCACTCGTCCATTCATTCTTCGGATTATTTCTTCATTTGTTGTTGCATTAATCTAGAACAGCACATTAGACTATTAAGCCGCTTAAACGAAGGCGCGGAGTTCACTCGCTGCCTGAGCAATTGCAGATCACGACCCGGCCAAGCAAACACGACGACCGACGCTGCGTGAAAGCGCCTGGAAGTGTATTGATTAAGAAGACCATTCATGTGTGCATTTGTTCGTCTGTTCGGCCGGTTATCTGCACAGCCATAAATCGGGTACAGACAGAGCACAAGCATAGCTTGTGGCCATTCTTGCTTATCACTGTTGCACCACTGCAACATCCCCTTCCCTCCTTTGCTCTTTCCGACAAGGGTGCCTGTGGTCTTCGTTGTAGTCTTTGCATTATTCTTGCTTTGTTGTTGCGGTGTTGTTGTGAGATCTTTGTTGTTGAATTGTTGTTGTAAGATCTTTGTTGTTGAATTGTTGTTGTAAGATCTTTGTTGTTGAATTGTTGTTATAAGATCTTTGTTGTTGAATTGTTGTTGTAAGATCTTTGTTGTTGAATTGTTGTTGTAAGATCTTTGTTGTTGAATTGTTGTTGTAAGATCTTTGTTGTTGAATTGTTGTTGTAAGATCTTTGTTGTTGAATTGTTGTTGTAAGATCTTTGTTGTTACTGTTGTTGAAGTTATTGTTTTATAAGCTACTGTTACATTTTTGTTGTTACAGAGGTTTCACTGTTATTGTCTTACTCCTGCGTGTCGTTGATCCAATTACAACGGAATTTGTTCCTATTGGCGTTTGAGAATGCATGAATGAATAATTTCAATTCACCACCACCTAGCCACCACAGAACGAATGCTAATTTTGAAAATTCTTTTTCCGAAAAAATACATAAAACATTTTTGAGAAAGCTGAAACAGAGAGTTGTGATCATTTAAAAAATAAATTTTCCAATGGTCTCTTTAAATATTCAGGCTTGGGAAAATTTAGAAGCTAATATTCCTGCTGGTCTGCCTCTTGCAAGGGGGTAACTCATTTGGGTGGTTAATGGAAGAAGCTTATAATCTAATAAGCCCACGCCCAGCTCTCCTTTGTTTAACATTTTTATTTCTTTCTTCTAGAATACTTTTCAAGAAGTTGCTTTTGAATAATTCATCCGAATAGTTCTTTTTTTTTGAGTTCAAATAGTTTTTCTGGTGAAATTCAAAAAAACTTTACTCAGAATGAATTTTCATTGTTTTTTTCGCATGATTCGACTGCAATAAAGCACAAAGCCATTGTGGAGGATTTTGTTTTGAAGAAAAAAAAAGATTTTTCGCTATTCAAACTTTGAATTTGTTTTGTTGTAATTTATTTAAAACCACTTCAGTCAGCGTTTTATTAAAAAATCATATGTTGAAGAAAAACAAATAAAAAATTCAATTCTTTACCAAAAGTGAAAACATTTTTTTTTAACTTTTCAAAAAATAAGTTTTTAGCTCTAAGGCAAAACAACTTTATGAATCGATCGAAGCATAGACATTCCTTCGAACGGATGCTCGGACTAACCTGCACCTGTCATCCCCAGCAGCCGTCCAGCCATGGAACGACGCCATGAACCAAAAGTTTTTTTTTGTTTTTTCTTAAAGAGAAAAATGCCAGTCCGTTTTTTTATTTTTTTCTGACTTTTTGTTAATTTATTCTCGCAAAATGTGCCATTTTTTTGTGTGAAAAATAACAAGACGGGAGGGCCTAATTTAATCATTCCATGCAATTACCTCAAACATTCCTAGCTCCTCAAGAATACTTCCTGTGCATCTCTTAGGAACATACTTTTTCGCTTCACGAACCTCAATTTGGAAGGTTGCTTTGAAAAGTACGAACGTTTGTGGGTAGAAATCATCATTTTCTTCAACAACAAAAGTTCCAATGAGGCCAACTCAAAGCAAGCAGCGTTCGAATGCGCAGTCTACACACCACTCGTGTGTTCCATGACGGGTTTGAGGCCTCGACGCTTCTGACAAGTTTTGCCGTTGATCGTTAACAACAACAACAACAACAACAACAACAACAACAACAACAAAATCAAAAACAACAAAAAAAACAACAAAATCATCAACAAAAACAAAAACAACAACAACAACAACAACATCAACAATAACAATAACAACAACAAAAACAACAACAATAATAAAAACAACAACAACATCAACAATAACAATAACAACAACATCAACAACAGCAACAACATTAATTATTCTTAATACATTGTTCTCAACCTTTCCTAAGCATTTATTGCCTTTGAAAAAAATTTCAACATTCGTCGTTCATTCACAGACAACATTTACTTCGCATTCTCATCAAATGCGCCTCATTCTACGTGCGTCTTTTGATCAACCATCATAAACTCCTAGCATAACTCCGCTAGTCAAAGTCTCGTGCCGTCCTTGCTCGTCACAATCCCTCACCAGAAGGCAGCAATCCCCCTCAGTGGCTTGATATTTCATTTGGTTGGTAAAATTTCTTTAATCTTTTAAAGTTTTGTGAAAACTTTTTCTTACTGCCTTTCTAATTAACCTTATGACGGATGCCGACATCGCTGCATTATATGACTCCAGTTTTTTCAACTGCTCACTTTCTATTTATTGTTTTTTTTTTCGCCATGAAGTAAAATTTATTTAATTTTATATTTTCCGGCTTTCGCCTCGCTGAAGCCACTTAATAACGACTCTTAAACCCCGCACTGAAAGTGAAGAAGAGTATATAAAAGCGACGTTTGGAAGAAATTTCGCCAAAATCACATTCAAATATTGCGGTCTTCAAAAGGCAACAAGCTCAACAGTCATCGTGGGTGGCTTTCATTACGTTTAGGACTGTTTCAGTCGTCCTCGAATAGAGCATTCCGATTGCACTCTTCGTGTGCTCCTAATTCCCTCTTGATTGCAACTCACTGCCAGCGTTGCGTCGAATAACAACAACTAAAACAGCAACAACAACAACAATTGAAATAGCATCTACAACAACAACAACTGAAATAGCAACTACAGCAACAACAACTAAAATAGCAACAACAACAACTACTTCTACTAGAACAACATTAACAACTAAAACAGCAACAACAAAATCAATAACCACATCGACAACAACAACATTAAAATCAACAACGTCAACAACAACAAAAACAACAACATCAACAACAACAAAAACAACAACACAAACAACAACGAAAACAACTACAACATGAGGTAGTTTGATTATTCTAGTTCAGGCAACATCTGACGAACACTCGAAATTTGAACTCTTTTGGATCGCTTGCGAGTCGATGGCACTTTGTGGTTAAGAATTCGATTTATTTGGTGGAATGTTTAAGAGTGCTTAGGCCTGGAAGGCGTTGACGGAACAATGGAAAGAGCTGTTGAGTGGTCGAACAATTGGCCGTCAAACTGGCTGAGAAGGAGCAAGGTCTAACCCCAGTTGCTCAACACCTCGTCCTTCCGTTTAATCGTTCCAAATTCACTCTCAACGTGTACCTTGGAGGCTTTCTGTCGTGAATCGTTCGGAATTGAAAATTCGAAAAATATTTGAAATTACCGAAGAATTGCAAAAGGCTCAGAGTGCCTTTGTGAGTTTCCTCGTTTGGTTTTGTGAGAGGTGCTAGCGTTGAATCAAATTGTGTCATTTGTTTTTTTTAGCGAATTGGAGCAACAAAGAACAAAGGTGTGCAAAAGTAGTAAAAAAATTCTTTGTATTCAGTATTCCAATGATTTCAAAAAAAATTGAAATTTAAAAAATGTTACCGTTAAGAATTGTTGGCAAGTGATCAAGTAACTCTCGACGTTAAAAAGTAAAAAAGACGAAAACTGATAGAGGAGGGTATGAGTGTATTCGCAAAGGTGTGTAAAAATCACAGATAAAGAGTGTGGAGACCCAGCAGAGGCATGCTGAGACAAGTTGTGAGGAAGAAGTGTCCGAAAAGATGATTTGAAGATGAAGTCGAAAGTGAGCCGTGGCTCGAAGGCTGTGTGTGGGTGGGTGGGTGGGTGGGGAGTGAGTGGGTGGAAGGTGAGTGGGTGGAAGGTGAGTGGGTGAAGGTGAATGGGTGAAGGGTGAGTGGGTGGAGGGTGAATGGGTAGAAGATAAGTGGAGGGTGGGTGGGTGAGTGGAAGGTGGGTGGGTGGAGGGTGGGTGGGTGAGGAGGGTGAGTGAGTAAGGAGGGTAGGTTGGTAAATGGAGAGGGAGGGTAGGTTGATGAATGGAAAAGGAGAAAGGGCAGACGAGTGGTCAGAGGCAGAAGCTCCTGGTTCTGCTGGTGACGCACTGCTTGCAAACCACGGTGCAGCAGTAGTTGAATGTGCAGTCACACTGGTGTGTCTCTTCAAATGTCTCGCTGCGCCAGCCTCGTCCACAACACATGACATCACACGCGTCAAGACTGTTGGAGCTTTTTTTGCACTCTTTGCCTTGCACTCCAGGGTGACTGAGGGCTGGATTGGGGTCGCAGAAGCGAGGTGACTCTTCGTAGTAGACCAGGTCCCGCTTCGATGGAGGCTTTTGGTAGGCCTGAACTGGCTGTAGCTTTATCTTGCTGGCCTTCAAGATGTCATTCCCTGCGAGATGATTTCATAAATGACAAAACCGCCAAGATTTCTAGCGGAGGTTTCACTGCAAAGAAACACTTCTTACTACCGTGGTTGACTTTCGAAGCCCCGTCAAGTCTTAGTTTGATGTCATGTCCTATGAACCAGAAGGGCACCAGTCTGATCCAA
>OX387249.1:759554-799554 GCA_947562095.1 Branchellion lobata | reverse complement strand
TCTGCCTTATGTTCCATAGAGGGTCATCTTCCTTCAAGTACACTCTTCCGCACCACGATTCCAGCTTCCTCAAACACACCTTCTACGTTTTGTTTGAATACAATGCGATACAATACAAGACAATACAATACAATACAATACATTACAATACAAAACAATACAATACAAAACAATACAATACAAAAAAATACAATACAAGACAATACAATACAATACAATACAATACAATACAATACAATACAATACAATACAATACAAAAAAATACAATACAATACAATACAATACAATACAATACAATACAATACAATACAATACAATACAATACAATACAATACAATACAATACAATACAATACAATACAATACAATACAATACAATACAATACAATACAATACAATACAATACAATACAATACAATACAAATACGAATATTATTATAGTGGCATTAACCCCGTAGAGTTTCGAGGCCACAAAGACGCCTTTTACGTGTACATTTATTCGACGCCACAACTTTCCACTAATGTAAATATTTTTCTTTTTTAATTAACTCCACACACACTGCCAACAACTGCTCCAACTAACAACGATGCATTTCCCGCCTTTTTTGTTACTTTTTTTTGGGTGAGTTTGTTTCCCTTTGGGGTATATTGCTTCAAAATTAGATTAATTTTTATTCAAGGCAAACAGTATTGTATTAAAATTTACATTTTTGCAATTAACGATGGCCTGACCAGCTTCTATAACATTAAGGGCTTTTAAATGGCTTGTTTTTAAAATAGATTTGATGGTCTTTCGAAACGCTAGATAGGTTCATTGACTTGGCATCCTTGGAAAGGTAGGGGTGGATGAGGGTGGGGAGGAAGGAGGGATGGAAAGAAGGGTGAAGTATGAATGAGAAGGTAAAAAGAAGGAAGAAAGAGAAAAAGAAGGAAAGAGGGAAGAGGAAAGAGAAGAAAAATGAAAAAAGAAAAAAGAGGAAAAAAGAAGAAAGAGAAAGAAAGAATTGCACTGGAAAGAAGGATGGAAGCCAGCTGCAAGTGAACGGAAGAAGCGGTTGAGGTGTCGTAAATGAGCAACACAATTTTTAATTTTTCACTTCGCTTAATTCTCCGTCCTCCTTTTCACAGCTGGCATGGCTTTGTGCAGGCCACATGAACAAGAGGTTTTCGAAAGCAAGTGGTTGTAAGGAAATAAAAGGCCTAATGTGTATGAGCTGAGGGAGTGAGGGGGCTCGGGGGGGGGGGAGGGGGGAGGGGGGGGGGGGGGAGATGAAATAAAAATTGTTTTAAGTTGGCATTTGTCTTCCAGGAGAATAAATGAAAAAGGTACGAAGATGTAATAAAAGGAAGATGAATGGATGACTGAACACGTGTTGGATGCAGCAAAAAAGACAAAAAACAGAAGCACTGGGAGGACTTTAGCGAAAGGACTTGATAGATGGAAAAGAGATGGAAGAGGAGATGCAAGGTGAAGAATTGTGGGCATTCCTTACCAGATATCCAATTCTGCGTGCATGGGATAAGGATGGAAATTAAAAAATATAAAAAAAATACAAAAGAAGAAGAAAGAAAAAGGTTTTTTGAAGAATTATATTATCGCAATAGGAAAGAAAAAAAGTTTTGGACAAAGGAGCTTGAAGGAGTTTTGTTTGTGAAAATAATTTAAAAAAATTTTGTAATCGCGAAAGATTTAAAGCGGTCGTCCTTGTGGTGGTCGAATTTTCGACTAATCAGCAAATGTAGCCTGGAGCAGGAGTGCATTGGAAGAACCCCTTATGCCCTGGAGCTCACACCGCCGCTGAAGTAGCCCCATAAAGAAATTAAATTAGAAAAAAAACACATAAAAACGCAAGGAAAATTTTTATTTTTTCTTTTTTGAGAGGAGTGTAAACTTAGAGGTACAACTTCTCGCTATAAACACGGTTATAACTTCAAATACATAAAAAAATACTCGGAAATACAACTTTTGGAAATTAAAGCTGTAAACATTTGAAATAAAGGCTTCCATCCAACGCCAAGCTAAAAAGAGGCAACTCACGTTGGTGGTCATGTCGGAATGGTCGATGAAGAGTGCCTTATGATGCAGGGATCCCTTTGTCTCTCTGGCCAGGTGCGAGGACCTGCCCAAGTGGGAGGGCCTGCCCAAGTGGGAAGGCTTGCCCAAGTGGGAGGACCTGCCCAAGTGGGAGGACCTGCCCAAGTGGGAGGACCTAGTAAGAACTGGCCTTCTCGGGTAGTGCTTCTTTGAAACTCCATGTTTTCTTCTCTTCCTCCTTCCCTCCATGCCAGCAGAACGCTCTTTGGCGCTTTTTTCACTAATTTTCCGAACTCTTTTGCGCGCCCTCTGGTGCGAAGAAATGTGTTTTTTCCTCTTCCTCTTCAAGCCTTCCTTTCTCATTTTATTCTTAGCGTTGATCCATCTCAGCTTCTTGGAGCGCAGATGTAGCGACGGGTGGTAGGGTGGTTGTTGGGTATCACAAGAGCAGGTCTTCAGAAGGCCCTCACTGCAGGCTCTAGCCACCGAGTAAGCCAGCGTTGCGGAAGACAGGGCGTGAAGGAATGAGGTCTCTTTGTAGCCTGCAGACGAACAGCATGCATAATTAATTATATTAATGCTCCATGCAATACGTATAACATTCCATGCCAAGTTTTCTCAATTCGCTTTAACTTTGAAGTCAATTTTTTTGAATTTTTCACCACCGAATTTGAAGTGACAGTAGAACCTACATCACCACCATCCTTACATATTGTCACATTCGTTGTCACTCCATTCAATAAAATCATTCCATGGATGATATGAATAATGAACATAAGAAACGTAGCATAAATAACTTAGCTAATACTGATGTTTTGGAGGCCTCAAAAACCTATAGAGCTTCTCTTGAAAGAGAACATTTCGACTAATAAGAGACAACTGTTGAATAAGCTTTCCAGAGCAAACACCAAGTGACGAGTGTCAAAGTAAATTTATTTTTATTTTTTGAAATTTTTTTGTTGGATTTTTATGACATTTCTGAAATTCCGAAGCAACAACAAAACATGCCGATGACATCACTTAAGATTTTTGCCTTATTTCGCTTGTCAATCAAGCGATTGTTTTCTTGAAGCTGTCATCATTTCATATCTCGTGAGATATCTCTTATAGTATTGTTTTTTATTGTTTTTGTTATTATTTTGTTTTGTTGTTTTGTTTTGTTTTGTTTTTTTTGTTTTGTTGTTTTGTTTTGCATTGTTTATTTTTGCTTTGTATGCGCTAATATTGTTATTGGTTATGATGTAATGTTTTTTTATGATGTGTTTTGTTGTTATGTGTTGTTTAGGGTAGCAAAAAGTTGTAAGAGAAAAGAAGGAGTGGAGTTCCTGAGCGAAAAAAAAAGATTATAAAATGTCATAAAAAACTTTATGATAATATTGAAAGAAACTTTATGAGCTCGAAAAGGTGTCTCGTCTAAAATAAATTGCGCGCACAAACACATTCACACACACACACACACACACACACACACACACACACACACACACACACACACACACACACACACACACACACACACACACACACACACACACACACACACACACACACACACACACACACACACACACACACACACACACACACACACACACACACACACACACACACACACACACACACACACACACACACACACACACACACACACACACACACACACACACACACACACACACACACACACACACACACACACACACACACACACACACACACACACACACACACACACACACACACACACACACACACACACACACACACACACACACACACACACACACACACACACACACACACACACACACACACACACACACACACACACACACACACACACACACACACACACACACACACACACACACACACACACACACACACACACACACACACACACACACACACACACACACACACACACACACACACACACACACACACACACACACACACACACACACACACACACACACACACACACATACACACACACAAACACACACACACACACACACACACACACACACACACACACACACACACACACACACACACACACACACACACACACACACACACACACACACACACACACATTCAACCGTGTAGACGGAGGGACAGTGAGGGAAGGTTTAAGAGGACAAACAGCGTGCTGTTGAGAGGTTTGAGGCATATAGTGGCACTTACGAAAACATCCAGCATGACTCCCTCCAACGGAAAGTCGCCTCAAAAAGTGGATTCAATCAAGAAATCTAATTTAATTACTGAAACAACCTTGACACATAAACTTACATTCCGATCTGAATTAACTTAAAAATTAATTTTGAAATCAGTTCGTTTCTTTTTCGGAAGCTAACGACTGATTAGTGTGCCTACTTTGGAATGAAGAGGGAAGTTAGAAAATACCAACGGAAAATCAACAGAAATCGTCATTTACAGACGACGAATGAGAATGATTTTTTAATATTAGCACCGGAGCACCGGAAAAATTTAAATTTCAAACGTTTGAATTTTTTTAGAATTTTTTGATTAATTATGCTTTTTTAAATTGAAAAAAAATCTTTAAAAAGAAACGTTACTCGTGGGTGGAATAAAAATTTCTGTGCAATGGTCAAAAATTGAAAAAAATAGTCTCAGACTGGGTAGTTGAATCGTCTCAGCACGAACAGCGTGAGATATAAAAAAGTCAATAAAGTGAGGATCCCAATTAAGGAGTCTTTTAGTTTTTCAGATCACGGGGGATCGGGCGTCACAACCTGCTCACACGCCTTTGTTGCCGTCTCAGTCACTCTGCCGGCAGACCAGACTGACATTTTGAAGCCCTCTTAACGCCTGACACCTTGGAAACTTTTATTGATTCTGCATGAAGAAACCTTCCTTGGTCCTACTTTAAACAAAAAATTTCTTGCTCTTTTTGAAACCTCTCTCGGCCCTACCTTTTGAAATTTTTTTGTCCAGAAAATTAAAATTAAAATTTCTAAAATATTGAAAATCAAAAATTTATTCTAAAATCTGTTGAGCTCTCTTATTAGTGGATCGTTCTGTTTGAGTTGCTTCGACACATTGATTGAAAAAAATTGCTGGACCTTGAAGAGTCACAAAGAATATTGAAGGTGTCAAAGGAAGGATGGTGTTTTTGTTAATAGTTGCCAAAATATGACAACAAACAAACGACAGTGACTTGGCAGTGACTTTGAAGGATTTATGAGGGCTGAAATCGCGTCAAAACACCCATGAAGCAGTCGTGATTATGTGATTTCTGCTTATTTGTAATAAAATCACAAAAGATTCTCTCAAAAACATGCTGCCTGTTCTGAGAAACACGAGCGGAGTTGTCAAGAGCAGCACAAGGGAGCAAGAGCGACCTGCCTTTCTTGACGATTCCTCCGAAGATGGACCTCCCAGGGTGGAGTGAAGGATTGGTGGAGCAGTTCCAACGCCTCCAGGACATCTGCCGCTTGCACTCTGCCACCGCCAACCGGGCTGCCTGCACCACCTGCGTTAAAGCCCCTACGTTCTTCTCCAACAGGTGCTGCTGTCGCTTCGTGAAGGCTTGGCTGTAATGTGGAATTCTGCCCAGCGAGGAGGTGATGGAAGAGGGGCTGGATAATGACCAATCGTCCATCAACGCCAGATTCCTGCGTGTGCCAGTTGAAGGGTTGTCTGTGTTGCGTGTGTCAGTTGAAAGATTGTATGTGTTGTGTGTGTGTGTCAGTTTCAAAGTTGTGCACTTGTCGGTTGTAATACAATTCATCAACGGTGGCTGTAGCAGATGGAATTTAAAAGGTTGAAAAACTGCTTTGGAGAGTGGAGAAGTGATAAAGAAATGAATCGTCACTCCTTTTGATCATTCATCGCCAAAAAATGTTGAAAACTCTGTGACTGCAAGAAATATTCAGAAGAACAATGTCACAAAATAGATTGAAATTAGCTTGAATAAAGACCGGTCATTCTTTGACTGAATAGCGTAATTTACTTGCTAAATTTGAAAAATAGAAGTAAAATTAATGACATTGTAAGGGCATTGATGGGAGCATTGATGGGAGTATTGATGGGAGCATTGGTGGGAGCATTGGTGGGAGCATTGAACAGAAGAATGAATACAGACGTGGTCATTGAGATTGCAGAGATAATGTTGCCAATGATGCAAATCATGGGACAACAACAGAGGGTAACAATAAAGAGGTTTTAGTCAGTATGACGTTGCGTCATTTTTATCAGCATAATCTATCAAGGTTTTATCAAGGCTTTCTAAAACGCTCATGGTCTGTGTCTGTAGTGATGCCGATGGGCAAGGTGAGTGTGTCTACAATGATAATGGAGGGTGTGTTTGGAGACCCTCGAGAATGTTATTGCTTTTTTATGGTGTCGTTGTGTTCATTCGAAAGTATTGTGAAGAAATTAAAATAAAAAAGTCACGCCTTTCAACTTTCTAATCAATTTCAAAGCTCTTGAAAAATTTAGTTTTTTTAAAAGGTTTTAAAGAGTCTTGCGAAGTGTTAGAGAGTTTCAGAGAGTTGTGAAGGCAACCAACCACCACATGGAGGCCTTGTCCTTCCTGCAGAGGCCCGGCGACGGTAGGGTGGCGAGCAGAAGGCAGGAGAGAGAGCACAGACGCAAGAGCATACACACGTAATCCTGCAGCTTCATGGCTCGTAGTTTGAACTTCCAAAGGTTACTTCACGCTGGACTTCATTAAGGTTAACTCGTGTGTCAAGGTATATATAGACGAAGGAGTGCGAGAATAATTAGAAGGAAAAAGACGTCAATCTCACGAAACGTGAGCCAACATTGTCACTTGCGCTTGAAACCATTTGAGTTAGCTGGAACTAAGAGGAGTAAGTATGAACAAGAAACTTCTTCAGGTTGATACTTTATAGACGCCGATGTCTATTGTCGTTCCAACATCAAATACATTACATCTTTCTAATTAAAATTTAAAAATTGTACATAACACGGGCAATTCTTCTGCTCACATACTGGTTATGATATGTTAGCAAGCGATTAAAAATTCTCGATTAACTGGCTGCATAAAGACTGCGAGTTTGATCATATTGTTACTCGAGGGGGTCTCGCCACAGCAAGACAATGTAAGAATGCCACAGCGGTCTCACACAGACGTTCGGATATTCATCAAACAATGCCACAACCATCCACGTTCTCATTGTCGAATTCCTTCGGCTCTCACCGGAACAGCTCGTCTGGCCACTGGAAGGCAGGACCAGGCTCCTTCGAGGGGCGTGGTTCCTTCCACCTCAAGCACATCCAGCGGAGCTTCGATGGAGCATCAGGACGTTGATGCTTGGGGCAGCATTCGATTAACAACATTAATCAAGCCATAAAGCGGCCTTCTAGAAGGATCAATCGGCTATGCCCTGACTCGTTCTGATTTTCTATTTTGTTTGGATTTTATTTTATTTTTCAAAGGTTTTGTCGTTTTGAGCATTTACAGAGAAACATTCATGAATGAGGCATTCTGAACAACTCGTTTCCAGTGCATACAGATTTGCCAATGTTAATTGAAGTGAAAAATAACCTATCTCGTCAAACACACTCTTTCCTTTGTGGGACAATTTGTGTGTTTCAAAGTTGAACATAAGAAAAAATAAAGACGCTTTGGCAAATGAGAAGGGTGGAATGATAAGTTTTTTTAGGGTAGTAATGAAAATTGATAACAAGAGTAATTGACTAAAATGTCAACTTTCGTGAACACGCTGAATCATTGAAGAAAATACTGGAAACGTAAAGGTCGCTAGGTGGCAGAGCAGAATGGAACATCTGTCGGGATTTCCCCTTGCTCGCGTTAACTGACGCAAGTCTTTTGGCGGCTCCGTGTCTTCTGATGCGTGTGTATCGAGTGGAAGTTAATTTTATAAACAAAAAAATGTTGTTTTGTTCAGCAGGAACAAAGAACAAAGAACAAAAAAAGACTTAAAGAACAAACCATTGTTGATGTGATGTTCTGCAGTGGTAAGTTGAGTCGATTTGTCATGTTTCGGCTTTTAACACTGTCCAGAAGAGGTGTGGTGTTTCACAACAGAGCCATGGAGTGGCCGTTGAGCAGGGTTTGTGCCTGCAAAGCGCTTTTGCAGCTGTGCCTCTTTGAAAGATAGTCGAGTTGATGAGTAGTACCAGCGAAGAAAACAGTGGATCGGGTTTTCGTTTTAACCTCACCAACTCCAGGAAAACCAACAAAAAGAAGGATTTTGGTGGTGTATAATGAAACGGATGAGCTGGCATGGAAGCTTTGGGAGTTTTACGTTCAGACATCGAGTGGGGATGAATAAGGGAAGAACTAACAAGAAGATCCCGAAATAAACCTGCAGGCCCAAACCAAAAAATGTTTGCTTTATAATGATTCCCTGGAACTGACTCCAATTCCGAGAAGGCGTTCATTTTTAAGGATTGAATAGAGTTAACTATAATGACTAATAAACGTCAGCAGCAGTCACAACACGTGTTGCTAACCGACATCAAAGCCATCAACGATGCTTCTTCGGCTTCGTGAGGTCTGAGCTATTGATCAAGTTAGCCCACGCACTGTTGTTGATTGAAATAACATAAGGCGTACACCATCATTCAACGGTAACTTCTCTTTTGCTCTAGATCTTTCATTTCTTCTGATCGATGAAGGCCGCATAATGCGAAAAAAAAGCATTTATTACTAAGGCCACTCTCAGTTTCATTCATTGAACCCAAGCCGAGCGATGTTCGAGTTCATAACCAGCTCATCTTTTTGATTGTTGCTTGTGTCTTTTGATGTTCAACCAACGTTATGCGTGATCGTGGCGATCTATAGATCCGTATTGACTGGTGGCAACTGGAGGAGGAGGTGAGAGGCAGAGTATGTGTTTTTGTTGTTCACGGAAGGAGGAGCAAGGGTGTTCAATCGATGCTAATTGAAACATCTGTTGTACGAACTCTAACTTTTAACCACTCTCCGACGCCGTGTTTGTTCAATAGAGAACACACGCTCGCCGTGAATATTTTAAGAATATGTTTAGTTGTAGTCTACCGCACATGTTCTACTCTCATTGAACAACTCATCTGTGATATAAGCGAATGTTCTCTCTGTTTATCTTAAAACTTACCCTTCGCCTTCATTGTCTATTTTTAAACTTTCAAACGTGCTTCAGACCTTCCACACGGGACCTTTGTAATTGTGCACACGTTTGAGGGATGTATAAGAGAACTGCAGATGAAACTCACTTGAAAGCATTTCTGGGCACGAAAGATGTTGTTGTGAGGTACCAGCGATGTTGATAAAGCGTTAAAAAACTGATTTAAAAAGACTAATCTAATCTAATCATTTATATAGCGCTGATTACACACCGTTCAAGATTAAAACAATAGCGTTGAAACATCTTCGAAGGGATGTGGATAACAAGGTTTACAACACGCAATGAGAGGAAGACTACTTGATTGGATAACAACAAGAACACGAGAGAAAAAAAAACATTCATTCTGATCGCTATTTATAGAAACGTTGAAAGACTGACTCAAAGATTTACACGGAAAATTTTGAACTACCTTAATACCAGCCAAAAGTATAAGCAAAAGTGATTGTTTTGAAGCCTCTAATTATAAAGGGCCTTATGACTGGAAATGAACAGGGAGCTCTAAGAGCTCATTAACCATTCAAAAACCACATCACCATTCGCTATTGCATTACTATTTTGAATTAAAGTGCAGTAAAAGCCACAATAAAGAACACATTAAAGAATCTCCTTTTCTTCAACTTGTCTCAAGTTAACCTTATTCGTTGCACCACTTCATTAGGAAAGTCCAACTCACTTCGGGACATTTTGCCAGCCCTCGATGAACTGTCCATCTGAATGACCAACAAACAAGCCTCTGTACATACCCACACGGAGTTCTCATCAGACAACTCTTGAAGGCAAGGATTCAGATTTAACCTCCCCCCATGAAACGTCAAAACATTCGGAGCCTGGCACTGGTGGTGGTGACGATGGCGTACATCCTGTTGGGGGCTGCGGTCTTCAAGCACCTTGAGGCCGCCAATGAGGAGAGCGACTGGAGGGTGTTGGAGGAGGAGAGGAGCACAATCAGAGGCAAGTTCAACTTGAGTGAGTCAGCGTGGGACGAAATCTCGGAACACCTCATCAGAGCCATGCCCCACCGAGCAGGCTTCCAGTGGAGATTCGCAGGGGCGGTGTATTTCTCAACAACCGTCATCACCACCATCGGTTAGTGATTTTAAAGCGCATAAAAGATGGACAAAAATGTATTTTTTGCAGCAAATAAGGTTGCAAAATCTTCCTCCTTTCGTTATGCACTGTGATTTATGTTCTTTTAATTGACCTGACGAACATTTTATTCAGTAGCGGAAACAAAAATGGCACATTTTGATCTAGCTGATTGATTTATCAATGATTATTTTATTAAGCGCCACAAAAATCCTCATAAAACTTTAATTTATTCTGTTTTATGGCTTTACACATTTTATTTTTCTATAAGTTGTGGGCTTCAGACAGAGCAATAAACGCCCAAGACTAAGTCCTCAACACACGTTAACACAAGGTGGCATTTTAGAGAAAGTTTGTATTTTTTACAAAAGATTTTTCTCATATTACAGCTATGCTTGATGATTCCAAGTGGAATCACTGTTTTGATCGAGTCATTTCGTTTTTAGTTCTGTTCCGTTCGAGATACTAAAAGGCGCAGACGCACTCAATTGAGTCATAAAGTAGTTATAACGAGGCAGATGAAAAATTGCCTGAGTTGTCTGTCACATCAAAGTCTTGAAAACCCTGGAGTTTTATAAGCGTTTCTACGTGATAAACCACTATAAACTCCACACGTGCAACTTCGCAGTGATATGAGTGAGCTTTTTTGGTTTTACGAATCCATTTGTTTTCAATTATGTTGCACGAAAGTTCCGCTCATGAGATAAAAGCAATAAAAACGTAATGGCCGCCAGCTGTGGCGATGAACACACCTATTTCACATTTTAAGCTCTGCAATTGCCAAAGCAATAAAAGTAGACTCACAAGCGATCAATACCTCTCTCCCTCACCGCCTCATGAGCCTCACTCCAGCCATTACTTGAGGTCTCACTTCGGAAGCAACATTTTCATACCTTACCTTCTGCACCGTTTGAGTAAATAGGGTTTTATTTAACGCTCAGCCACTGATTTGCAACTCTTCTACAGGCTACGGACACAGCACTCCGAAGACGAACTGGGGCAAAATATTTTGTATGCTCTATGCCCTGGTAGGCATTCCACTGAACCTGGTGATGTTCCAAAGCATCGGCGAACGCCTCAACACCTTCAACACCCTTCTTATTTGCGGCATCAAACGGAACATCGCCAAGCACAGGAACAAACTGCTAAACGAAAATGACGCTTGTGAGCTTGAAGACCACACGTCTTCTGAAGAAATAAACCCAGACACACAACGATTCTGGTTGAACAAGCAGCCAGAAGATGAGAAGAACATGACGGACCTTGATAAGGCTTATTATTACATTCAAATCAACGACTCACCCATAAGCGCAGATCTTTTTGAACCTCCCAAGAGGAAGGTGTACATCAATTTGAATGAAAAACCAATTTGCGAACCAATTATGGAAGAAAGAAATTCTATTCAAGATGACACCTTCCACGAGAAAACACCAGAGAAGTCCCAAATTTACATGAACATGCAAGAACCGCTTGGTGGTTCGAAAATGTCGAAAAAGTTGGAAAACCAAAATATCCTCAAAGACCTGGAAACGCTACAACGGGCTTCCCTCGACGAGCTTCTCTCTTCGTCGTTCGCCACAAGCAAGTTGCACCTCTCAGATACGCACCTCATTTGCGTCACTACAGCTTTCTCGAGCGTCTTCGTGGCGGGAGGCGCCTATGCGTACAGTCGCTTCGAAGGCTGGACCTACCTCGACTCGCTCTACTACTGCATCATCACCCTCACCACCGTCGGCTTCGGAGACCTTGTAGCCTTGCAGAACAACAAAGAGCTGCAGCAGAAGCCCGCTTACGTGGCCCTCAACGTCTTCTTCATCCTCACCGGCCTTGCCGTCGTCTCAGCCGCCATGAATCTTCTCGTACTGAGGTTGACCTCTTTGATTCATTTCAATCTTTTATGTTATTTTATCTTTCCAATGTTATATATGAGTGCGTTTATTTTCGAAGGTTTTTGACAATGAACACGGAAGACGAAAAACGAGATTTGATCAAAGAGAAATATTTACACTCTAAAGAGGACAGTTTTTCAAAAGACCTACCAGCAAACTGCCATAAGACTTCCTTGCGCAAACAACACGACCACGGCACGAAGACCTCTTTGAGGAAGAAAGCAGAGAGGGTGTGTGAAGTAGGCAGACATTATTTTCGTAAACCACTCCTGGACACTGCTCCACCTCCTTCCAGACGTGGTGACAATCACTCACTAAGTCCCTCCCACAGGAACTACTCCCAGCTTCCAAGGTGCACACACCTCCACAGTGATAACTTTCCCAACGACTTGGGTCGCAGCCTTTACCACTCCCGTAGCAGACTCCTGACTCTGTGATATATTGGTACAGACTCGTGCCGTGAAACATTATATCACTGTTCGGATTACCACATATCATTCGACATTTTGTCTTAAGCAGATATTTTTTTTGCATATGGAAAATCTATTGACGAAAAGCAAACAGAAACGAATGATTTTTAAGCTCAAGATATTCTTTTGCAGAATTCTTCGTCTGATTAATATTAATTCAGTTCACGCAAATTTTTTTTGCAACATTTCAGTACAAAGAATTCCGCCATTTTTAGCACAAATAAATAAAAACACAAAAAGGTATTACATTTTTAACAAATTGCTTTCTTGTATGCTTCTAAGAAAAGTTGCAAGCAAGTTGATTTATTGTTGACGTTATACGAAATAAAAAGGAAAGAGGAGATGAGAAAGCTCCTATTACGGTTGGTAGACATGCAGATCATGACACAACTGTTTAGTGCCGCTATACTCAATAGAACCATGGAAAAGGTGAATAAGCACATTAGAGAGACAGCGAAACTATAGTTAAAACATGACTTTTTATTCGGACTACGAGGAATTAGTCCAACGATGAAAAGATGATTTATTGTTTCATCCGTGAAACAATTGTACACAATCAAACTGAAAACATTATAGCATTTCTCCCCAAGTCACACGTACACGCACATGCACACACACACACACACACACACACACACACACACACACACACACACACACACACACACACACACACACACACACACACACACACACACACACACACACACACACACACACACACACACACACACACACACACACACACACACACACACACACAAACACACACACAAACACACACACACACACACACACTGCCTTTCCGGTCCTTACGAACACATGAAGTCCGTCATGAAGTGCTTTGCCTCCTCCTCTGACACCTCACTGCCTGCCGCCTCCCCCTTCGTCACCAGACCCACGTTGTCTTGGTGGGGGTGGGTGGGTTGTTGATGATGAGAGAGAGAAGGAGAAGAGAGGAGGAGAGAGAGGGAAGAACAAGAGAGGAGGGAGAGAAAGAAGGAGAAAAAAGGAGCGGAAAGAGGGAAGAAGAAGAGAGAAGGGGAGAGAGAGAATGAGAAGAGAGGAGAAGAGAGAGAATGAGAAGAAAGAGAATGAGAATAGAGGAGAAGAGAGAGAAGGAGAAGAGAGGAGAAGAGAGAGAAGGAGAAGAGAGGAGAAGAGAGAGAAGGAGAAGAGAGGAGAAGAGAGAGAAGGAGAAGAGAGAGAATGAGAAGAGAGGAGAAGAGAGAGAATGAGAAGAGAGGAGAAGAGAGAGAAGGAGAAGAGAGGAGAAGAGAGAGAAGGAGAAGAGAAGGGTTACTTTTGGAGAGTTCAAGCCAGAAGGACGAGTCCCCCTTGGTGAGAAGGTGCTTCTTGAAGGAACGTAACAGGTCGTTGTGGCTGTACCTGCCTCCCTGTGGGGTAGTGGTGGGTGGTAGTGAGAGGTGGTGAGAAGTGGTGAGTGATGGTGAGGGGTGGAAAAGGGTGAGGATGGTGGATAAAGGGTGATGGATGTTGATGGAAGTTGGAAAGGTCAGCTGAGGTGTACGAGGCGTGAGTGAGTGAAGTCAGCGGAGCCCAGTGAAGGTTTGAGGCTCTTAGTTTTTAAACACAGATCGACCTAAACTGAATGGATCAAGAGCGTTGAAAAGTTGATCGGAACAAAAAAAATAAAAGAATAAAGTAAAAAAACAAAAAATAAATAAATAAACAAACAATAAATAAGAAAATAAAAAAATAAGAAATAAGAAAATAATAAATAATTAAATTAAAAAAAAATAAAAAAAATAAAAAAAACAAAAATAATAAATGGAAAAATACAATATGAATGACGAAAAAACTGACGCTGAGGTGGTGTTTGCGGAGTACAGAGAGGCATTCGAGGACGGTGGGAGGAGGGATGGAGGGGGAAGTAAGAGCTGCCAACAGGGAATTCAATGCTGCAGGGGGAGGAGTGGTGGAGTGGTGGAAAAAAAGAAAAGAGTGGAGGAGTGGTGGAAGAAGGGAGGAAAAGTGGAGGAATGGTGGAAGAATGGTGGAAGAAGGGAGAGGAAGTGGTGGAAGAAGGGAGAGGAAGTGGTGGAAGAAGGGAGAGGAAGTGGTGGAAGAAGGGAGGGACTGGTGGAATGGTGGAAGAAGGGAAAGGAAGTGGTGGAATGGAGGAATGGTGGAAGAAGGGAGGGGGACTGGTGGAATGGAGGAATGGTGGAAGCTTGGTGGAAGAGTGAAAGAAAGTGGTGGAGAAAAAGTGAAAAAGAAAAGAGAATGGTGAAGGAGGAGTGGAGTGGAAAAAGTTTAGAGAAGTATGGAAGAGAGGGGTGAAGAAGGGATATTGTAAAGCGATGTTGAAGAAAAAGAGAAGAAGTAGTGAATTGCATGGAAATATGAAGAAGCTTGCTGAAGCAATGAGGGCAGGTTGCTGAGGTAATAAAGGCAGCTTGCTGCATGGCAGGAGCGCTTGCGCAAGAAGCCTCAAACGATGACGAACCCTGTGGTTCAGGCAGCACACTCTGAGTCAGAATGGCCTTAAACTCCTCCGCAGTGGCCTGCTCGGGTGGGTATCAAGCGGAAGTGGACTAGGCCTATCACGTGTGCCGTGCACAATACTTTGTGTAACTATTGTATGCTCATTAGTAGTATTATCACTCCATGCTTGTCTATGTGAACAGTATTGCATATATGATGGTATAATGATTAGTACTATCGGGTACAGAGGTTAAATAGGAAAGTCATAATGGGTCAATTAAAATAAGGAAAACACACACGCCACCCACCCCGGCTCCGGCGGCCTTACGTTCTGTACCTTCCACTTTACTGAAAAGGAAAAGAAAAAGTATTTATTTAAAAATTATTTATTTAAAAATTATTTTATTTAAAAATTATTTTATTTAAAAATTATTTATTTAAAAATTATTTTATTTAAAAATTATTTATTTAAAAAACAAATTATTTAAAAATAAATTTATTTAATAATTACCTCATTTGAAAATGAATTTGATTAAGAAGGCATTAAAACCACTTAAGAATGCCGATGGAATTTGGAGCGACAAAGGCAGGGAGCATACAAGCGACAAAGGCAGGGAGCATACAAGCGACAGGCAGGGAGCATACAAGCGACAAAGGCAGGTACCATACAAGCGACAAAGGCAGGGGGCATACAAGCGACAAAGGCAGGGGGCATACAAGCGACAAAGGCATAGTGCATACAAGCGACAAAGGCAGGTACCATACAAGCGACAAAGGCAGGGAGCATACAAGCGACAGGCAGGGAGCATACAAGCGACAAAGGCAGGTACCATACAAGCGACAAAGGCATAGTGCATACAAGCGACAAAGGCAGGTACCATACAAGCGACAAAGGCATAGTGCATACAAGCGACAAAGGCACTAACGGGCCATGTTCCAATTCTTGGTGGACCACTTTGAAAAGCTCCTTCACTCTGTCCATAGCGGGTTTCGAAGCGAGCACCTTGTGGTCGGGAAGTTGCAGTAGAGACTGCACGTCTGCTGGAATGGCAGGCAGTGACGGGTCTTCAGGCTGCAGAGCTCTGTGTTCCAGGCACTGGTGGTGAGGAGGTGGTGGAGGAAGTTGGAAATTGAAGCAATATAGCGGAAGGAGTGTGTGTGGTGAATGATGGTAACCAATCTCACATTTTCGAATTTTCAAAAACAGTCTCAAGCGCTACAAAACGTGATTTTATAGCGCAAAATAATTGAAGGTGGCACCTGGTAAAGCCTCTGCAGGTAGGGGTTGTAGACCTTGTGGGCTTTAAACAGCTCCTCTTCTTCTTCTTCCTCCTCCTCCTCCTCCTCCTTCTTCTCTTCACCACCACCACCACCATTAGCTCTGCAACGAACGACAAATACCCTTCATTACTGATACTTATGCTTTACAAAGCTAAAAAATTAATAGAATGGCAGAGTTTATAAACACTACGTGACGTCACATAGACCTTTAGCAAGGCCTTTGATGACGAAAGGCATTGCGAACAGGAAGTACAGCAGCGGCAGCGTCAGGAAACAAAAAGATAAATAAAAAAAGAAATGATGATTAAATAATAAATATAATAATGAAAATTAAAAAAAAAATAAAATAAAATAATAATAATAATAATAATAAAAATAAGAATAATAATAATAAAAATGAGAATAATGAATAATAATAATAAAAATAATAAGACTAATACTTGGCTTTGGAGAGGTTGAGGGAGTCGATGAGGCCGTTGACTGCATTTAACTGCTCCTCTGTGGTATTCATATTTCATTATTATTGTTATTATTATTATTCTTATTCTTATTATTATTATTATTATCGTTATTATTATTATTATTATCGTTATTATTATTATTATTATCGTTATTATTATTATTATTATCGTTATTATTATTATTATTATTATTATCGTTATTATTATTATCCCCTTTTTATTATTGGCATTATTATTAGGATCATCATTATTTATTAACGAAATTGAATAAAGCACAAATGACGAACCGGAGAAAGCGTACTGGTGGGTGGAGTTAGCTTCAAGGGGGAGGGGCCTGAATGGTGATTGACGGATGTCCTCGAAAAAGGGAAGTTGGATGTAGTACATGATCTGATGGGAGGGTGTATGGAGGGAGTGAAACAGCCACAAGCTCACAAGCTAAACCCTTCAGACCCCCCCCATTTTCCCACCTACCCCCTCTCTCCCCCCCATTATCCACCTCGGAGTTGTTCTTGAGGTGGGGCAGCAAACATCCCACCTGCACACTGCTCCTCGCGGAAGGCACCCTCCTCACTATGGCGACCATGCTCGTCTCGTGCAGGGCACGCATCAGTGACGATAAAGTGATCTGAGCTGCCTGAGGTGGTTGGGTGGGTGGTGTGGTTGGGTGGGTGTGGTGTAGTGTAGTGGTGTGGTTGGGTGAGTGGTGAGGTTGGGTGAGTGGTGTGGTTGGGTGGGTGTGGTGTGGTTGGGTGAGTGGGTGTGGTTGGGTGGGTATGGTTAGTGGTGTGGTTGGGTGGGTGGGAGTGAGGTGGTTGGGTGATGAAGTGAGTTGAGTAGTTAATTGGTTGTAGAAGCGAATGTGGATGGTTTGGAGTGTGGAATGAAGTGGTGGTGGATGGGGTGTGGTGTGGAGGTGGTTTGTGGGGTGGTGTGTGTGTGATTGTGGGTGTGATTGTGGGTGTGATTGTGGACGTGATTGTGGGTGTGATTGTGGATGTGATCGTGGATGTGTTTGTGGGTGTGGAACCTTGTTGTTGGCCTCAGCCATGCACACCCACACAGAGTCGCCAAAGTACTGGTGTCTTTTCACCTTTGAAGAAGAAAAGTAAACTTACATTTTGAAAACTCATCGCTACAAAAGTACAGTAGAACCAGATAATGAAAAGTTGATGAAACAAAGAAGAAGGAAACAGGATGGAGAAGGAAAAAGATGGGAAGGCGAAAAAAATGAAAAAGAAGCAGAAAGTGAATGGAAGTTAAGATGAAGAAAAAAAAGAGGGGGAAGAGGAAGAGGAGGAAAAGGAGGAGAAGGAGGAAGAAGAGGAGGAAGAGAGGGAAGAGGAAGAGGAGGAAAAGGAGGAGAAGAAGGAGGAGGAAGAGGAAGAAGAGGAAAAGGAGGAGAAGAAGGAGGAGGAAGAAGAGGAGGAGGAGGAGTAGGAAAAGGAGGAGGAGAAGGAAAAGGAGGAGGAAGAGGCATTACGTTTTCGAGCTTGGTGAATCCGAGCACTTTGAAGCACTTGTCACTCTTGAGGTTCTTGTCGCCCTTCAGCGCCTTCTTGTCCTCCGCAGAGAAGGGAATCAGAGTGGTGCCAAACTTGTTGCCTGTGTGTGTGTGTGTGTGTGTGTGTGTGTGTGTGTGTGTGTGTGTGTATGTGTGTGTGTGTCTGGAGGGCAAGCAATGGAAACCAACCATCAATGACATCAGCTTTATCTATGACAGTTGAGTCCAGGTGGTAGGAGGTGGAACGTTGAAGTGGTGTGTCAGGCTCCTTGTATGTTTGTTAGTTTGTGTGTATGTGTCTTTATGTGTGTGTGTGTGTGTGTGTGTGTGTGTGTGTGTGTGTGTGTGTGTGTGTGTGTGTGTGTGTGTGTGTGTGTGTGTTAGCGTGTGTGTGAGTGTTGAGTTTGAGAGTGGAATGTTATTGGAAGGATGAACGACGGCAGAGGCCTCTCACCTTGAGCCACGCCTTGCTGAAATTGCGTGCCTTGTACTCCTTTACCTGACGCGTTCAATGTTGAAGTCAAAGGAAATAATCAATAATAATAAAAAATAAAAATAATAATAAATAATAATAATAAGATAAATAATACTAAAAATAGAAATACATTTTTTTTTCGAATTATTTTTTTATATTTATTATTATTGAAAAAATAAGATTGAAAATAAGAATAGCATAATAAAAATAATATAAATTTTTGAACAATAATAATAATATCAACAATAATAATAATAATATCAACAATAATAATAATAATAATAATAATAATAATAATAATAATAATAATAAAAGGGATAATAAGATGAGAAGGTTCTCCATGAAGAGCAGGTACAGCAACAGCCCACCTTGATGTACATGCAGATGGGGATCTGCAGGGAGGTTGCAATGGTGAGGGTAGCTTTCCAGGCAGTCGGTCGGATGGAACGACTCTGTATGGTGCTTAAGCATGGGTACACTTCTCTGTGGTGGTGTGTGTATGTGTGTGTGTGTGTGTGTGTGAGGTTGAATGTGATGTTGCAAAATTTACCATGTTATAAACATTGTTTTCAAATCAACCACAACATGAAACTACACTCACAACAGCACAAGCCATTCAACCACTCCCTGGATGCACAACGCCACCACCACCACAACATCTTCCAACAAGGACTGACTGAAAAGTGAACTGGTCTCCTTCAACAGCATCAATGATCCTCGTCACCAACTTCATCGCTGGCTCTTTCCCATCCAGCCTCTCCTCTTCAGGCCCTCTGGTGAGTAAAAAATAAATTGTTATTTGCCACCAACAGCATTATATGTACCAAGGTCCCAGAGGAATGCCGTAGTAGTATGATTTATGTTGAAGATTAGGACTCATTAAGAAGGAATACTTGTATTAAATGTGCAAATTAGTGAAAATTATTGAATTAACTAAAATAGAGAATAAATAAATTGATTAATTAGAATAATTAATAATAATAATAATAATTAATTGATTTCAAAGCACTGATGACAAGGTGTAGTAAGCACTCACAGGTAAGTGAAGTCGAACTGGTGTTCCTGGAAAGAGGCAAGCACATCATCCGAGTGCTTGTTTGAGAATGCCTCTGCAAGGGCCGACACCAGAATGATCCTCTTGCCCACAAATTTTTTTACTCCTCTGATCAATTGAAATTGATACTTTCAGTTTAGTTGTATGATTGACAGTAATGATTTTGAATCATTGAGGAAAATTCATGAGCAGGTGGTGCAAATGAAAAACTTACCCAGTTTTTTGCTTCAGTTCATCCATTGCAACAATCAAAGCATCAAGAACTGGAAAAGATGTTTTTTGAAATTTTTGAGTACATCATAACTTCATAAAGTTTGTTAAAAGAGAAAAATAGCAATTCGACACACAAAAGCTTACAGTCGGCAGAGTGGGTGACTTCAGGCTTGACAAACTGTTTGAACTGCTCAATGAGTTCAAAAGTGACAGGACTGACCGCAGTGTCAACACTGACGTGATTGTAACCTCCAAGCTCTGATGACAAATCATTTTTCGATTTTTCCGTTCCAAAAAAGATTAAAGATATTTCATCTTTTGACTCAGAAAACAGCTGAAAGTGAACAAACTTGTGAATAATAAACTCAGCATATTATGAAACAATATAAAAATTATTGGAAAATATTTTTGAAACTACTACATCGAATAATCCACCTTTCTCTGAAGAATCAAGGTTACCAAGTAGCACGCCTGCTGCAAATATGAGGGCCCACCGCCCAATTTGCACATGCTTGGACCTATGTCCAACACAATAGCTATCGCTTCCTATGTGAATAAACATATAATTTGAATTTAAATATATTTTATGTGTTTAAATTTTATAATGAAGAATATTCACAAAGTTTATTCATGCCGACACCGGTTTGTTGTAAATCATAAAATAATGTCACCAACAAAATTTTAACTTTTGCATAAAATTATTAAACTTGGAAATTTGGTAAAAATGACAAAAGAGTTGAATTATTTGATTTTTACAATACCTTTGAATTAGACATTACAGAGTTGAAGATACAAGCGAACGTCAGAACGCTGGTAACGATGCAACTATTATTTACCGTGAAAGTGTTTTACAACTAAATAAACTGTGTATTGTTAAAATTACAGGCGCTCAACATTTTGGAAGTTTTTATAATAAAAATCATATAGATATTATTTTATATAAAAGGTTTTGTTCCCAACTCCTTGCTCGCACTTTGTTGAATTTTTCTGTGGATAATTTAATTTGAAAATTACTTTTAATATTTCCAAGATTATTTTTGTTTTGATATAATTTTGTATTTTTTAAACCATTAAACCAACTTTTGAGTTTTGATGCAATTGCTGTGATCATTGAAATGTCCAAGTTATATGGAAAATTAGCATTGATTAATGTTTGATAAAAATGAAATACTTTTTTTCAGTAATATTAACTGAGTTAAAAAGTATTTTAAAGTGATCGCATAAGTATATTTTTCAATATGACATTAAAGTTGAACATCTCATTTTTACAAATCAAGTAACCATTGGATTGGTGTTTTGTTATGGCTCTGCCAGCTGACAATTCAATGAAATTCAGAAACAAATTAGATTCAATTGATGAAGGAGAAGGAGATGGAAAAAAAAAACAAAACATGAAAAACATGGAAGATGAACTTTTTCAAGAAGACAACCCAAATAGGCTTGTCTACAAAAAGGTTTTATACTTAAATCAATTATTTCACCAAATAACTTTTTGATAAACATTTTAGAACTGAAAAATCAGTCGAAACATTATAAAAAAATAATTCAATAAGAGCTTTCTTTGATTTTTTTTTGAATTCAACATTTGAATCTTTGCCATGCAGATGGAACAAATGTTGGAACAACTGCAAGATCCCAACTCAGGAATAACTGTGCGGACCGTCAAGAACTTCATTTCAAAAATACCCAGCGTTTTCACAGGCTAGTTGCTAATCAATGGCTCTTATTGGTTTTTTGACGGCTGTGAAGAAATATTGAAAACACATTATTTTTCAATCAAACTCTTTGTGTTTCCAACAACAATGTAGGAATCTAAAACGCTGATTTTTGTGATTAAATAAAAAAAACTGTTTTTCAAAATCAAGCAAATTTCGATGTTCAAAATATATTAAGTTTTTTTCAGATTTTTAAAACTTATAGAAATTTATTTTTTATCAGAAAAAAATTATTTTTAATGGTTGCAATCTTTTTGCACGTTTTGCATTTTCATTTTCTCCCCTAATAAGATTACTTTTATCCTTTCTCTCCCGAATACTGTTTGATTAATATTCCAGAAAAAAACTAAAAAAAATTTTTTTTTTCCAAAATACAAAGTAATACTTTCTTTTTTACGAAATTGATTTTTTTCTTTTTTTTTTCATCCGCTTTGTGACCTTTTCAGCGTTTGACTGAATTATATTCATTCATTTTTTTTCTTCCCTAATCTTGTTTCACGTCCACAGGGTCTATTATTTGATGAGACCTTTCGACTGTTTTTCCTTGCACTTCTACTACTCTCCATTCTTCTCATACCCTTCTGAACAACATCCATTCGTCAGCGAATCTGATATTTAATATTTTAAACAGTTAATTTATTGATCACACAACCATCCACGGATACCTCATGCGAATCCATCCTCACTACCGCTCTCATCTATTCATTTTATGAATCGCATAAATCTCTCAAACCCATTGAAACTCAATTTCACTTCAACCCCTCTTCAATTATTCATCTCTGACATCATCAGCACAGATTTTTCACTATTACAGTCTTTTTCGTTTTGAATTTATAAAACGCCTTTAGCGCTTTGTTCAAATGCGCTTCCATGGAAACGGGTTCACTCGCTGTGGGCCACTAAATGACTAAGCCACTTTAAGACGGCGTCTGTTCTTTGCTTGAGTTGCCGCTTTTAAAACTCAAACTTGAGCTCAGCCGGGAATCGAACCCTTAACCTCACGTATCAAAGCGGGCTTGCTAACCATTACAGGCGCAGACTGATTGCTTTTGAGCTTTTTTAATCATATAACTTTTGCATCAGGTTTATCAGCATTGTCTTTTTACGCAATTCCACAGTATTTCATTTTTTCTGCGCGAAGTTTGCTATTCCACTCTCCTCTACCTCTGCTTCCATCCTCCAACAAACTCCATTGGCGGTGATATTATTTAAAAATAAATATTTAACCTATCTAATAAAGAATATTTAAAAAAATAATAAAATATTTTTAAAACTGGGGGCTCTTTCTGACGTCACCTTCACACCGCCAACTTCAATAGTTTCGTCGAGAGCGGGAAATGTATTGAAACGGAGTCAAGAAACTTGCTCAGTCAAAATAACTCATACAACGCGGTGTCTGTTGTGCTAACTCCAAAAAGGTTATAAATACAAATCGATTGTTTCAAGTGGCGTGAAACCTTCAAGACCACCGAATTATGTTCTAATCTAATCCAATCTAATCGTTTACATGGCGCTGATTTAACACTGTTCAAGGGCACTCTGGTACGAACTGTTTAAACAACAAAGTTGTTGAAAACAAAGAAATGAATAGTTCAACAAAGATTAAATATTGGCAAAGGTTATTTCCATCAAAATAACACCAAAAACCAGTCTTTTTTCTTTTTTTAATCTTAATCCTTGAATGGAGTATTGCGAAGGCACCTTTACTTCATTCGCGCGCCTTAAAAAGCCACCATATCTTCAACATAATCTCGCCTTAAGCCTTTCATTCCGTATAGAGTTGATTTGTGAGAACGATCACAACGGTTTTCCATCTCATCTAAGCGCTTACAGTTTTAAATAAGAAAGGTCACAATGGAAGTAACTCAGACGAGAGATTTGACGTTTCATAGTTCATTTCAACTGCCATTAACACCGCCACAACGAAGTGTTGAATCGTCTCCTAAGTAACGAAACTTCAAAGGATTGTCTAAAAAAAAATTTTTACCACCACCACCGAGCGCAACAACCTCCCTCCATTGAGGGGCCCCCTTGAGAAGACATTCGAATGAGGCGTCTGGTGTCACAGTTTGTCCGCATTGGTACTTTTGGAGGCCACTTTGAACGTGCAAAATCATGCCTGCTTTTGTTACCACCAAAAAAAAAAATTTTTCAAATAAATTCTCCAGCTTATTTTCAGTTGAAATTGAATAAATAATCTATCCAATGTCTGCGCCTACAAGTCAGTTTTCACTGGCAATCGTTGGCGGTGGGAGTTTATAGGTATGCTTCCATCCTGTCAGTTGCAGCCTTCTCCACGCTTTCGACATTGTCTCTTGAACACACAATCACTCTTTAACCATGTTTTGTAACACTGAGCTTGTTATTAAGGTTTTCTTTATATTAACAACAAATTATTCTTCTAAACCCTCAATTATTAATATTATCAAATTTATTTCAATGTTTTCTTTTTGGTTCGACTATTCGCCCTGTTATTGTAACATTTCCAGCGTATGTCTGAACTTGACCTAATAAAAAATAAATAAATAAATAAAAATAAACACTGAATCATTATTATCAGGATGAAAATACGATTTCTTTGTTTAACCTTAAACCTCCTCCAGGCAATGACCTCATCAGCTGGATTGCCAAGAACCTCGACGTGGATGACGTTGGTAAGGAGTACCTTTGAAACATTTATTCCTGCTCATTGCCCCTTGTCTATTGCTTTGCACCTGCCTCAATGAATACCTTCGTATCGCCCATTCCTTTCGAGTGCCTCTCGAATGAAAATGATCACGTGTATTGACTTCTCTGAACCTCAATTCGCTAACTTTCAAGCTCAATGGAGCTTCTCTTTCATCAAAAGCCTCTGGCAGTGCACCACAGGTGTTGTATAAGTACAATACAGTACAGTTAACCATAGTATAATAAAATACAGTACAGTTAACCATAGTATATACAATACAGTACAGTTAACTATATTATATACAATACAGTACAGTTAACCATAGGATATACAATACAGTACAGTTAACCATAGTAAAGTAAAATACAGTACAGTTATTCATAGTATATACAATACAGTACAGTTAACCATAGGATATACAATACAGTACAGTTAACCATAGTAAAGTAAAATACAGTACAGTTATTCATAGTATATACAATACAGTACAGTTAACCATAGTATATACAATACAGTACAGTTATTCATAGTATGTACAATACAGTACAGTTAACCATAGTACAATACAGTACAGTTAACCATAGTATATACAATACAGTACAGTTAACCATAGTATAGTACAATACAGTACAGTTAACCATAGTATATATAATACAGTACAGTTAACCATAGTGTACACAATACAGTACAGTTAACCATAGTATATACAATACAGTACAGTTAACCATAGGATATACAATACAGTACAGTTAACCATAGTAAAGTAAAATACAGTACAGTTATTCATAGTATATACAATACAGTACAGTTAACCATAGTACAATACAGTACAGTTAACCATAGTATATACAATACAGTACAGTTAACCATAGTATATACAATACAGTACAGTTAACCATAGTATATACAATACAGTACAGTTAACCATAGTATATACAATACAGTACAGTTAACCATAGTATATACAATACAGTACAGTTAACCATAGTATATACAATACAGTACAGTTAACCATAGTGTACACAATACAGTACAGTTAACCATAGTACAATACAGTACAGCCATAGTATAGTACAAAAGGGACTTTTGAGTAATGATTATTTTTATCTCCGACTAATTAAAAATTCTCTTATCCATTAAGTTAGGCTGCCAACTGGAACTTTGCTTTGCTTTTGAAACGGAAAGTTTTAGTTAGCACTTGGAAGTTGGTGGTCGTGCCAAAGGTGCGACTCCATCGGTGGTGGCTGAAACAATGGAGTTTGCTGTATTGTAATGGGTTTGTATGCGTTTGTATTCGTGAGAATCCAAATAGCTTTAGACGTACCTTCGTGATAAAATACAAAACAGTATAGGGCGAAAAAATACAACAAAATACAATACACTTCAATACGATACAATACACTACGATACAATGCATTGAAATGCAGACAACAAAGAATGTTATTTAATCTAATCAAATCATTTTTATAGCGCTGATTCCACACTGTTCAAAAGCGCTGTTATCCGGCACGTGAGTGAGAAAGGCTTGATAAACCCACAGCAGAAGCCATTCACCTGGCGAACTTGCTGGGCGCTCATGGTTACATCTTTCCCATCGACGACCACATCCTCTCGGTCAAGAACGATGGGACGTACTATCGCTTTCAGGTGGCTTGTGGCTTGTGGCTGGTGTGGTGGCTTGTGGTTTGTGGCTGGTTGTGTGGCTAGTGTTGTGGTGGCGGGTGTGGTGGGGGCCGGTGTAGTGGTTGGTGTGGTGGCGGGTGTGGTGGTTGGAGTGGTGGCTTCTGTTGTGGCTTGTGGCTGGTGTGGTGGCCTGTGGCTGGTGTGGTGGCTTGTGGCTGGTGTGGTGATTGGTGTGGTGGCTTGGGGCTGGTGTGGTGGTTTGTGGCTAGTGTGGTGGCTTGTGGCTGGTGGCTTGTGGCTTGTGGCTGGTGGTTTGTGGCTGGTGTGGTAGCTGTTGATGCTAGTGTGAGGGGTACTGTGCATGGTTTTGTATGTTGTTGCGAATGCTTGAATGCTTTTAAAAGGTCAATAGGCTTGAAATCCTTTGCGAGTTGCGGAGTTTCAGTCGTTTTTTCACCTGAAATGGAAAGTTATTTTTCAAATCCAATACATTCCCACTAGACTCCCTGCTTCTGGCCGTCCAAATGCACGGAGCCCGAGAATACCGACTATGGTATGTTACTTCAGTCATGGACTTTGCTTTGGGCAAGCGCACGTGCGCACGCACGCACACACACACACACACACACACACACACACACACACACACACACACACACACACACACACACACACACACACACACACACACACACACAGCGGTGTACCTGTGTAAGAGGACGATGCAGAACAAGCAGAGGCTGGAGCTGGTGGACTACGAGGCAGAGCACCTGGCCAGGCTGCAGAAGATCTTCTCCAAGAAGTGGGAGTTTATCTTCATCCAGGCGGAGGCCCAAGCCAAGTTTGTGCAGCCTTAATCTCATCCATCCATCCTCCTCTCATCCATCCATCCTCCTCTCATCCTTCCATCCTCCTCTCATCCATCCATCCTCCTCTCATCCTTCCATCCTCCTCTCATCCATCCATCCTCCTCTCATCCTTCCATCCTCCTCTCATCCTTCCATCCTCCTCTCATCCTTCCATCCTCTTCTCATCCTTCCATTCTCCTCTCATCCTTCCATCCTCCTCTCATCCTTCCATCCTCCTCTCATCCTTCCATCCTCTTCTCATCCTTCCATCCTCCTCTCATCCTTCCATCCTCCTCTCATCCATCCATCCTCCTCTCATCCATCCATCCTCCTCTCATCCTTCTATTTCTTTCTTATCTTTCCATTCTTTCTTCATCTCGCAGTTTCACATCTACTCTTTTCCATCCTTTCATCTTCCTGCATTCTTCAATCCATTCTCATCCTTTCACTTGCTGAACAAAAATTATTTTTCAATTTCAAATTTCAATTTCCGTGTAACCTTTTTTTATCTCTTCCACCTCTTCCACCTCACTCTCCACTCCACCAACCACTCCACCCTCCCCCTCCTCTGCCCCTCCACAGGGTGGACAAGAAGAGGGACAAGCTGGAACGCAAGGTGCTCGACAGCCAGGAACGAGCATTCTGGGACGTTCACAGACCTGCGGTGAATTTCTCTCATTCAATCTTCCAATTCACTCCTTCATTCATCTCTTTATTCATTCTTCTATTCTTTCCTTCATTCATCCCTCTACTCATCCCTTCATTCATCCTTCCATTTATCATCCCATTCACTCCCTCATTCTTTTCTCTATTCACTCATCCATTCACTCATCCATTCACTCATCCATTCACTCATCCATTCACTCATCCATTCACTCCTTCATTCACTCCTCCATTCACTCTTCCATTCACTCTTCCATTCACTCCTCCATTCACTCCTCCATTCACCCATGCATTCACCCATGCATTTCCTCAACCCCCCCTCCAGCACCATCACGACCCATGCATTGAATCCCACTTGCTCCTCAAAAACATTTCCACTTTTATTATCGTTTTATTGTTTTTATTTTGTTGTTATATTTTTATTATTATTATTTTTTATTATTTTTATTATTATTCTTATTATTTTTTTTTTTCATTTTTATCATTATCATTATTATTATTATTATTTTCTTTTTATTATTATTATTGTTATTATTATTATTATTATTATTATTATTATTATTATTATTATTATTATTATTATTATTATTATTATTATTATTATTATTATTTCTTCTTCGAATCTGGTACTTGCTGGACTCTCTCATTATCTTTTATGTTCCACACACACTCAACATCGAGTGCTCTTCCATCGCCTTTCACAACGTCATCCGACGCCTCATCACCAGTGTTACGTCCACAATGCTTTCTACTCCTTGCCTCCCTCGTCTTCATTACCTCACCAACACTTCAGCGTCATTTTTTAAGCTTTCATTGAATGCTTTCCGTTCCAAGTTTGTTCAAATAACTCCAAGGTGACCAACATTTTTTCCTTCTCCATCTCTGTATCACCCCCCCCCCCCCCTCCAGCCTGGCTGCATCAACGCCACGGAGGTGGACGTGAAGAAGACATGCAGGAACATCAGGAACCTCAGAAACAATCAGGTGCTTTCTGCGCTCCCATCATGCCTCATCACCACTGCAGAGCTGTCCTCATCATCCTTGTGTTAACATCCCATCGTCAACCTCATACATCTCTTTCTTCTTTTTTTAGATGTACCATCCGCATCGTACCACAGATTCATCAATATTTCATCATTGGTGTAACTATCATCTTTCTCATCATCATCACAGCTATCATCATCTTCTTCCTCATCTTCCTCCTCAGTCATTCGGTCGCTTGTGAGAGCTTTTATAGTTTTAACGGCTCTTTCCTCATATTCATCTTTCAACACCTGATTTTCTAGCGCTTTTTACGAACCATCCTTTGGCGAAAGCGTTCTTATTCCAAGCTAACATTCTTCCACAGTTATTAGCGGACAAGGGTTGTCTACAGTCCTTGTCTTCCTCCTCATCAGCCACCCAGCCCATAGAATGTGATTACGTATCGGTGATAGACCTGCTGAAGGCTGAGGTGCTCTTATAAAAGGCTTCTTTTTGTACTTTTGTGCGTAATTTGTTCAATTAAAAGAATTTCAACTATTTGTTGTTTCTTAAATACAATACAATACAATACAATACAATGCAATACAATACAATACAATGCAATACAATGCAATACAATGCAATACAATGCAATACAATGCAATACAATACAATACAATACAATAAAATACAAATACAATGCAATATAATACAAAACAAAACAATACAATACAACAAAATATAATAAAATACAATACAATACAATACAAATACGATTATTTGTATAGTGGCATTAACCCCGTAGAGTTTCGAGGCAACAATATTTTCAATACAATTAAAAAAATAAAAAAAATAAAAAAAAATTGGAATTAAAAATAAAGTTGAACGCACTTTTGATGAACTCATGAAACTCATCTGAATGTATCTGTCCATATTGCTTGCGTATCTAATCTTATCTAATCTAGTCTAATCTAATCTAATCTAATCTAATCTAATCTAATCTAATCTAATCTAATCTAATCTAATCAAATCATTTATATAGTGCTGATTGCGCACTCTTCAAAAGCGTATGTTTCGTTTTGTTTGCCTAGTGCACCAAACAAGCACCAATGACACCCAAGATTGCCAAGCTGAAGGGCTCGATCGAGAGGCGGAAGACCAAGCTATCGAAGGTTGTCGAAAGGTGAGGATCTCGTCTGGCATCACAAGGCGATTGTTTTACACCTGTATTAGTTGATCGTTCGGTCTTTTGAACAATGTGTGATCAGCCCATGGAAATGCTTTGGTTTGATTAGCTTGGAGGATTTTTAATATAGATTCACATATGTTAGTAATCTTATCTAATCTTATCTAATCATTTGTATAGCGCTGATTCCACACTGTTCAAAAGCGCTCTGCTACGAACTGTTTAAACAACAAAGTTTTAAGGGTTTTACAAAATGAAAGTAGAGAAGTAATAGAGGTGAGGTTGGGGGGAAGAGAGTTCCTTAGAAAGGGCCCACAGTAGGAAAGTGCAGATTTAGCATAAGTACTATTGGAAGGTATTCTACAAAAATGAGAATAAGTAGATCTCCGTCTCTACGAGGAAGAAACTTAAAAAAGTCAGCTAAGTAGTTAGGTGAGTGAGTATTTTTCATTTTGAACAGGAGAGTGCAGACCCTTCAAATTATAGAGAAATAATTGAATTATTAGCATTAATCCTTTTTTCTCAACAAAACGACCACAAAAAACAACTACACTACACCACCACACTACCACACTACACCACCACACCACACCACTACACAACACCACCACACTACACCACCACACTACCACACTACACCACCACACCACACCACCACACTACCACACTACACCACCACACTACACCACCACACTACACCACCACACTACACCACCACACTACCACACTACACCACCACACTACCACACTACACCACCACACCACACTACACCACCACACCACACCACTACACTACACCACCACACTACCACACTACACCACCACACTACCACACTACACCACCACACCACACTACACCACCACACCACACCATACCACACCACCACACCACACCACACCACCACACCACACCACACCACCACACCACACCACACCACTACACTACACCACCACACTACACCACTACACCACACCACCACACTACACCACTACACCAAACCACCACACCACCACACTACACCACCACACCACACCACACCACCACACCACACCACACCACCACACCACACCACACCACCACACCACACCACCACACCACACCACACCACCACACCACACCACACCACCACACCACACCACACCACACCACCACACCACACCACCACAGCTACGTGGGCTACTTAAACCAATGCAAGGAATTGGATTCGTTCGTTCACCCCAGCGAGCCATCCAACCCTTGGATCTCTGACAGCACTGAGTTGTGGGAACAGGAGAACAACAGGTGAGCTGTGTTTGCCGTGTTGTTGTTGTTTGCCGTGTTGTTGTCGTTTGCCGTGTTGTTGTTGTTTGCCGTGTTGTTGTTGTTTGCCGTGTTGTTGTGTTTGCCGTGTTGTTGTGTTTGCAGTGTTCTTGTGTTTGCAGTGTTCTTGTGTTTTCCGTGTTGTTGTGTTTGCAGTTTTGTTGTGTTTGCAGTGTTGTTGTGTTTGCAGTTTTGTTGTGTTTGCCGTGTTGTTGTGTTTGCCGTGTTGTTGTGTTTTCCGTGTTGTTGCGTTTGCAGTGTCGTTGTGTTTGCAGTGTTGTTGTGTTTGCCGTGTTGTTGTGTTTTCCGTGTTGTTGCGTTTGCAGTGTTGTTGCGTTTGCAGTTTTGTTGTGTTTGCAGTGTTTTTGTGCAGATGCAAGTTCCTTTGTCGTAGAGTAATCGCCTCAGTACAACTTGACTTGCGTACTCAAGTAATCCATTGAAATTACTAAAAGAAGTAGTGATGGCGATAACTATTTTTACTAATAACTAAAGTCATGAACAAATTGATTTTTTTTTTCAAGTGTCAGCTTTTGTGAAGTTTTTTTTCGGGATTATAAATTGAATATTGATTAAAAAACACGCGCTACAACAGCAAAGACGTGCCGAGCAGAAGGGTGAAGAGGTGGGGCTTCCGCTTCAGAGAGTTGTTGAGCGATGCTGTGGGCAGGGAACACTTCAGAAAGTTCTTGGAGAAGGAGTTCAGTGCTGAAAACCTCAAGTGGGAGGGAGGAGGAGGAGGAGGAGGAGGAGGAGGAGGAGGAGGAGGAGGAGGAGGAGGAGGAGGAGGAGGAGGAGGAGGAGGAGGAGGAGGAGGAGGAGGAGGAGGAGGAGGAGGAGGAGGAGGAGGAGGAGGAGGAGGAGGAGGAGGAGGAGGAGGAGGAGGAGGAGGAGGAGGAAGAGGAGGAGGAGGAGGAGGAGGAGGAGGAGGAGGAGGAGGAGGAGGAGGAGGAGGAGGAGGAGGAGGAGGAAGAGGAGGAGGAGGAAGAAGAAGAGGAGGAGGAGGAGGAGGAGGAGGAGAAGGAGGAGGAGGAGGAAAAAGAACAGAATATATTTTTTTTTATGCACGAGGAGTGGCTGTTTTCAACTACGCCTGCCACAATGCGTGAGTATATTAATGAAATTTCACTCTTCGAAGGTTCTGGGAGGCGTGTCAGAAGCTGAAGGGAGTGAGTGAGAGGGCCGTGAAGGTCATGGTGTATGAGATCTACAAGTGAGTGCTCCTTCCTTCTTCGCTTCCTGTCACCACTTCGTCTGCTTCCTTCTACTCTCCATCGTCTCGCAACAATCAAATTTCTTTTTTTTCTCAAATTATTTTCCCTCAGCCAACCTTTCCCTTCATGCCATCATATAACCATTCACCTTTTCTGAACCACTCATAATACTTCACCAACCCTTTCATCACAATATCTACCTTCATCCACCCTCCCGTCCTTCAACCCCTCATCTTCAATCATCCATCGTACATTTCTTTAACCTTTCTTCAGTCTTCCACTCTCACTCACCACACCCATCCCTCTCTCACCACACCATCCTCCTCTCACCACACCATCCTCTTCTCACCACACAGCGAGTATCTCTCACCCACGGCCCTAGACCCGGTTAACGTGGACTGTAGGGTGACTGAGTTGGTTCGCAAGCGGGTTACTGGAGGTCAGCCTGACCGCTACTGCTTTGAAGAGGCTGAGGTGGGTGTTGGGGATGTGGGGGATGGAAGAGGTTGGAAAGATAGCTTCTGAGAGGGATGAAGACGAGGGTTGTGGTCTGAAACGGCCTTCAAGCTTTTGTGCATCGAGATTAGGTACTTTTGAGACAGGTGTTAAGCATGAATCGGGTGTTTATTAGGTCTGTGTTGTGTGTGTATCAGTTCTGTGTTGTGTGTTTATCAGTTCTGTGTTGTGTGTGTATTAGGTCTGTGTTGTGTGTGTATTAGGTTTATGAATCGGTTGTTTGTTGATGGGTGTGACTCGAAACGATATTTGAACACACACACACACACACACACACACACACACACACACACACACACACACACACACACACACACACACACACACACACACACACACACACACTCACACACACACACAAACACACACACACACACACACAGAGTCACATCCACCAGCTGATGAAGAACGACTGTTACAACAGGTAATCCTCTTCTTCCTCTTCAACTCCTCACTTCTTCCTCTTCAACTCCTCACTTCTTCCTCTTCAACTCCTCTCTTCTTCCTCTTCAACTCCTCACTTCTTCCTCTTCAACTCCTCACTTCTTCCTCTTCAACTCCTCACTTCTTCCTCTTTAACTCCTCACTTCTTCCTCTTCAACTCCTCACTTCTTCCTCTTCAACTCCTCACTTCTTCCTCTTCAACTCCTCACTTCTTCCTCTTCAACTCCTCACTTCTTCCTCTTCAACTCCTCACTTCTTCCTCTTCAACTCCTCACTTCTTCCTCTTCAACTCCTCACTTCTTCCTCTTTAACTCCTCACTTCTTCCTCTTCAACTCCTCACTTCTTCCTCTTCAACTCCTCACTTCTTCCTCTTCAACTCCTCACTTCTTCCTCTTCAACTCCTCACTTCTTCCTCTTCAACTCCTCACTTCTTCCTCTTCAACTCCTCACTTCTTCCTCTTCAACTCCTCACTTCTTCCTCTTCAACTCCTCACTTCTTCCTCTTCAACTCCTCACTTCTTCCTCTTCAACTCCTCACTTCTTCCTCTTCAACTCCTCACTTCCTCTTCAACTCCTCACTTCTTCCTCTTCAACTCCTCACTTCTTCCTCTTCAACTCCTCACTTCTTCCTCTTCAACTCCTCACTTCTTCCTCTTTAACTCCTCACTTCATCCTCTTCAACTCCTCACTTCTTCCTCTTCAACTCCTCACTTCTTCCTCTTCAACTCCTCACTTCTTTCAACTCCTCACTTCTTCCTCTTCAACTCCTCACTTCTTCCTCTTCAACTCCTCACTTCTTCCTCTTCAACTCCTCACTTCTTCCTCTTCAACTCCTCTCTTCTTCCTCTTCAACTCCTCACTTCTTCCTCTTCAACTCCTCACTTCTTCCTCTTCAACTCCTCACTTCTTCCTCTTTAACTCCTCACTTCTTCCTCTTCAACTCCTCACTTCTTCCTCTTCAACTCCTCACTTCTTCCTCTTCAACTCCTCACTTCTTCCTCTTCAACTCCTCACTTCTTCCTCTTCAACTCCTCACTTCTTCCTCTTCAACTCCTCACTTCTTCCTCTTCAACTCCTCACTTCTTCCTCTTCAACTCCTCACTTCTTCCTCTTCAACTCCTCACTTCTTCCTCTTCAACTCCTCACTTCTTCCTCTTTAACTCCTCACTTCTTCCTCTTCAACTCCTCACTTCTTCCTCTTTAACTTCTCACTTCTTCCTCTTCAACTCCTCACTTCTTCCTCTTTAAATCCTCACTTCTTCCTCTTCAACTCCTCACTTCTTCCCTCCTAAACTCTTCTTTTAAAGCCTATAAATGACTTCACACCTCTCACCGCATCTCATTGTGGCTTATAAATATAATGAAAATAACTCCGTTGTTTCAATCAGCTGAATGAAGCTATCGAATTATTCTTGCTTATTTCGAACATCCCTACTTCATCAGCCAATCAGGATGGCCTCCAAAATCATTTTTTACTTTTTTAATGGTGCTTTGTTCTCGTCCATTCTTCAAATTTATCGTCTTAACGCCATTTGAACCATATCGTACAAAAATGCCAAATTTATTGAAAAAATAAATAAAAATTTTATAAAATATGTATAACTCATTATAATATCATAATAAATTATAATATTATAATAAATTATAATATTATAATGAGTTATAATATTATATAGAATGAATGAGATAATGTTTTCATTTAACGAATCAATTATTTTCAAAAAAGAAAGCAGTAGGCATAATATGATTGGACAACGTTCAAGAAACCACACCCCCTTGATGTAGATATCTCAGATCGGATATGTTCAAGGAGTACTTGGCGGGAAATAAGAAAAAGGTTCGTCTAATCATCCTTCATATTTAGTAATTATAAAAATATACTTTAAGGTCCACAACTGCATCGCAATGCAATCACAAACGTGTCTGTATCATCAAAATGTGCAATGCTTTCAACATTCCACCAATCGTTCTTTTTCACCTTGGAATTTCATTAATTCTTGTTTTTTTCATTGGCGCACACACACACACACACACACACACACACACACACACACACACACACACACACACACACACACACACACACACACACACACACACACACACACACACACACACACACACACACACACACACACACACACACACACACACACACCAGCCTGTTATATGCACCTCTGTACCCTCTTCATCCATATTAACACCAATCTGTTCGGTTCTTTCACCTTCATAATCATTTACTGCACCTCCTTATTACCTCTATGCACCTCTCCATCAGGTGCTTTCTAAGTAACCAACCAAGCGCCAAACCTTCGCATCAACTCTTTTAATGTTAACTACAACAACAATAATAACAATAATAATAACAAAAACAATAATAACTATAATAATAACAACGATAAAAATAACAATAATAACAATAATACTAACAAAGATAACAACGATAGTAAAAAAATAATAACAATAATAATAACGACGATAATTACAATAATAATATCAATATTACCAACAACAATAATAACACTCATAATAGTGAGAATAATAATAATAATAATAATAATAATAATAATAATAATAATAATAATAATAATAATAATAATAATAATAATAATAATAATAATAATAATAATAATAATAATAATAATAATAGGATAAATAGACCAATGCCACATACCACTGCTATTGAACAATGTATATAGCTTATAAGCCATAAGCTCATCCAACTCCCTATATTCGCTTGTGGTGTGATTCTTAAACGAGTCTGTTTGGAGGCGATGTGAGAATGATTTGAGGAGTGATGCATAGAGTGACATTAAAAGTTAATTCAGTTTGAAACACCCATAATGAAACACCCAACAATGAAACACCCACAATGAAACACCCACAATGAAACACCCAACAATGAAACACCCATAATGAAACACCCAACAATGAAACACCCAACAATGAAACACCCAACAATGAAACACCCATAATGAAACACCCACAATGAAACACCCACAATGAAACACCCATAATGAAACACCCACAATGAAACACCCACAATGAAACACCCAACAATGAAACACCCATAATGAAACACCCACAATGAAACACCCAACAATGAAACACCCATAATGAAACACCCAACAATGAAACACCCAACAATGAAACACCCAACAATGAAACACCCATAATGAAACACCCACAATGAAACACCCACAATGAAACACCCATAATGAAACACCCACAATGAAACACCCACAATGAAACACCCAACAATGAAACACCCATAATGAAACACCCAACAATGAAACACCCAACAATGAAACACCCACAATGAAACACCCATAATGAAACACCCATAATGAAACACCCAACAATGAAACACCCAACAATGAAACACCCATAATGAAACACCCACAATGAAACACCCATAATGAAACACCCATAATGAAACACCCATAATGAAACACCCACAATGAAACACCCATAATGAAACACCCATAATGAAACACCCAACAATGAAACACCCACAATGAAACACCCATAATGAAACGCCCAACAATGAAACACCCACAATGAAACACCCAACAATGAAACACCCATAATGAAACACCCACAATGAAACACCCATAATGAAACACCCATAATAAAACACCCATAATGAAACACCCATAATGAAACACCCACAATGAAACACCCATAATGAAACACCCATAATGAAACACCCACAATGAAACACCCATAATGAAACACCCACTCTCACAACCCCCTTGACTCACCACTGCACCCACTCCCCATACAGCCCACCCGATCCATCATTCCTAAGCTTCCCTCATTGAGTATAGGTGGTATGGTTGCCCCTAGCAACCCCCCAACCAATAATTTCCCCTTTTCATACAACGCCCACAACATTGGCATTAATACATAGACTTCTTGAATGTTGTTGTCGTGTTGTTGTGCTGTGTTGTTGTTGTTGTGCTGTGATGTGCTGTGTTGTGTTGTTGTTGTGCTGTGTTGTGCTGTGTTGTTGTTTTTGTGCTGTGGTGTGCTGTGTTGTGTTGTTGTTGTGCTGTGTTGTGCTGTGTTGTTGTTGTTGTTGTGCTGTGTTGTGTTGTTGTTGTTGTTGTGCTGTGTTGTTTTTGTTGTGTTGTTGTTGTTGTGCTGTGTTGTTGTTGTGGTTGTTGTTGTTCGAGTTATTAGTTGGAGTGACGTTTGCATCAATTCTGCTTGGAAGATGCCACTTGAATCTCCTTTGCAGGCATTTTTTGTGTTTTTTTTCCTCATTTGTTTATTTTTCCATTTATTCTTTTTTAATTTAATTAATTAATTAATCAATTTATTTATTCAATTGTTTGTTCTTGAAACTATTTGTCGCGCCAAGCGTATCTTTCGACAACTTGTGTGTTCGGCCACAGCTCCTTCATAGTTACTTCACCCAAACGGTCATAAAACACAGGCCCTATGATCTCTATGAGAGGAGCTTGGATGGGAGTTTGACCTCAAGTGTTAAGAACAGTATGCATGGAGGATGAAGGTCTCTATTCAAAACAGCATCTCCTGTGCAAACTGCCGCTTTGAATGTAACTCAAAGTCCATAGGAATTAGTACTCGTCAGTTGTACTGAAGTTTAGCAGGTTGTACTGAAGTGTACCAGGTTGTACTGAAGTTTAGCAGGTTGTACTGAGGTTTAGCAGGTTGTACTGAAGTTTAGCAGGTTGTACTGAAGTTTAGCAGGTTGTACTGCAGTTTAGCAGGTTGTACTAAAGTGTAGCAGGTTGTACTGAAGTTTAGCAGGATGTACTAAAGTGTAGCAAGTTGTACTGAAGTGTAGCAAGTTGTACTATGGTGTGCTATGTTTTACTAAAGTGTTAACTATTATACTAAGGTTTAATATTTTGTACTAGAGTGTAATATATTGTACTGAGGTGTGATATATTGTACTGAGGTGTGATATATTGTACTGAGGCGTAAAACATTGTACTGAGGTGTGATATATTGTACTAAGGTGTAAGATGTTTCATTTGAGGGGATGTACGTAGTAGCAAAGAAGAGAGCAAAAGATGAAGACTGGCTCGAACGCTGCAGCGTCCGTGAAGAGTGGGCACTCGTACTGAGAGTTGCATTTCTGGAAGACTTTTTCAATCTGCAAGACCAACCATTAGTCACAAAAGGTCTTTAGCCTCGAAAGCTTGATATAATAATTGATTGTCTTATGTTAGTGCTTATGACCTCATGAAGCTCCAACCACTTCAAAAGTTTCAAAGAATCACAAACACCCCTCAGTTTGACAGTCCAAGTCAACAATCAATTTTGCGCTATACAAATAGTAGACCTACCAATATCATAGTGGTGGCACCAAGACTTGCGGGATGTTAGGCCTTCAAAGAGTTGAAATGAGTTTTTTTGTATGCTTGCATCCAGGGTTTAACCAAAGAGCTCATTTGAAGTTCAGTTCAATGGTCTATTTCGAGAATAATACTCATGGTCTTTGGAGGTAATTTGCTGGCATGCCTCGAATTTTACGTGTATACTCAAACATAAATAATTATATAATTAATAAATAAAAAATGTTATTATAATTTTATATTAATTATGAATAATTTAAAAAATGAGTATTGAAACTCAGAGACGTGAGTACAAGTTGCATTCATTGTATTGACTCGTCGCTTGTGATGTTTCTGCATGTGTTTCAAATGTGCTTCAATAAACGCCCTTCCCTCGCCCATCTCTCGTGCCTCCACTCCTGCTCGGTCGAATGGTGTTTATGGTGCTTGGTTAAGTCTGCCAAGCTCAAGGGGGCTTGGTTGAGTCTGCCCGGTCCATGGTGGTTGAGACGAGGTTTCAGCTCTCTGGGTGTTCGGAGGAACCAGGGTAGAAGCTTGAGTGTTCTGGTCTGGAAGCAGGACTTTCAAATAAACAACTGGAGTAACTCTTTCAAGTGAGGTTTAAAATGGAGTTACCTAACTAACTATTCAACTGATTCTAATCTTAATCCTAACCACTCAACTGACTACTCTTAATCCTAACCAATCAACTGATTCTACTCTTAATCCTAACCAATCAACTGATTCTACTCTTAATCCTAACCAATCAACTGACTGCTCTTAATCCTAACCAATCAACTGACTGCTCTTAATCCTAACCAATCAACTGACTGCTCTTAATCCTAACCAATCAACTGACTCTACTTTTAATCCTAACCAACCAACTGATCCTTATCCTAATCCTAACTACCTAGAGGTTAACAGAAATTTAATGTTGGCGGTTTCAAAGGAATGTTGAGTCTGCATGTTCAAAACACTTTTTTGAGTGCTTGAAGTCGTACTCAGTACGACTTTAAGTATATTTAGTATACAGTATATTTCGGTTTCACGTACTTTTCAATCGCAAAGTTAGTTAAGGAATGTTAAACCACGTTTCGAAAACTTTTTTTTCTGTTCTAGTTTACAAAAACAGTTTTTTACTGCTGTGTTATGACGAATCTTCATTAACACGATCAGCCTGATAAGACCTTTTACACGAAACCAACCCAATTCTATCGTAACATCTTTAAGTTCCCCAACCTCCAAGTCACTCCTCCACTCCGCTCCATGCTCACATAACCCGAGTTACTTGTTCACTAGTCGAAGAGAGGCTTCGCCACCGAGGTAAAGCGTCTCAGAGAGCTGACAAAGACGCAGGGCTTTGTGAATCTCATGCAGCAGCAGCAACAGCAGCAGCAGCAGCAGAACCCTCCCACCAGGACCACCATGCAACAGGTCGTTCACGCCCTTCGAGCCAGTCACTTGAGCAAGCAGATGCTCGAACAAAAACAACAACCGCAACAACAAC
>OX387249.1:729554-754554 GCA_947562095.1 Branchellion lobata | reverse complement strand
ACAATTATGATTCTGAAATGAAAAGGCAGTTTCAATACCAGAACAATGAATATATTTTTGTAACATACCACTATGGAATAACAGGGAAGACAAACACAGAGTGGTAGTCAACTTGTGGCACTTGGCTGTAGAGCAAATGCAAACGAAAGACAAGAACAGGACTTTTGGTTGGTCTCCGCTGTGCTTCGTTGAAACTTCGTTGAAACCTCATTGTGGGTTGTTGCTTCGATGTTGCTTCATGCAGCTTCGAATCCTTTCAACTGATTCAAATGTTCCCACAGTGAAAGAAAGTCAATCAGTCGTGTTCCTCGGCAACAAGGGATCCGTGAGTGAGCTTCAAAAACATCAAAAAATTTCATTTCTTTAAACTCAAACTTAGCTCCTTTTAATTCAATCCATTTGACACTCTTTAAATATAATCTTTTTATCTGAAACAAAGAATGATTAAGTCAAACAAACGTCTGTGACGTTTCAACGTCTGTGACGTTTCAACGTCTGTGACGTTTCAACGTCTGTGATGTTTCAAGGACTGTGACGTTTCAACGTCTGTTGGCAGGGCAAGAGCACCTTGTTGACGAAGTGTCTGGGCAGGAGTGAAGACAACCTCAAGGCCACCATTGGTCTCGATTACACCTTCGTGCGCAAGTCGAAGCAGGTGTCCATGTGCTTTGAGAACTCTTATGTTGTAGGAGTTGAAATGGTTCCAGTGGTGGTTGTGGTGGTGGTGGTGGTGGTGGTGGTGGTGGTGGTGGTGGTGGTGGTGGTGGTGGTGATGGTAATAGTTTTATTGTTAGTATTATTATTATTATTATTATTATTATTATTATTATTATTATTATTATTATTTTTGTTTTTATTATTTTTATTATTATTATTATTATTATTATTATTATTATTATTATTATTATTAGTAGTAGTAGTAGTAGTAGTAGTAGTAGTAGTAGTAGCAGTAGTAGTAGTAGTAGTAGTAGTAGTAGTAGTAGTAGTAGTAGTAGTAGTAGTAGTAGTAGTAGTAGTAGCAGTAGTAGTAGTAGTAGTAGTAGTAGTAGTAGTAGTAGTAGTAGTAGTAGTAGTAGTAGTAGTAGTAGTAGCAGTAGTAGTAGTAGTGGTAGTTGTAGAAATATTACTCATTGAACAAAACCAATAAGAATTGAAGATGCTTACTACTCAAGCACCATTCGGCTGTAAGGAGGAGAGTGGCGGGGAACCAGGGCATGTGTGGGAGATAGGAGGAGGTGTCAGGCTAGCAAGGTTGCTTGCCCACCTCATCAACGCACACACTCTCAGGTGAGCTCTCAATCACTCATTTCGGTCAACTTGCTAACATGAACCTTCAACGAAACGTATCCGCTCAGAGCCTCGTTCATACCAGCTCTGTTGTACCATAGATAACATAACATAGATAAATAACACAAGCATTCTCAACATCATAGCTCGTTTTGTATTTTCATGACTTAATCATTCCATAGCTACCTTAACTGTAGTATTGATAAGACCTAGTAATAAGCCAGCATTGAAAACTTTTTAAATGAAATCCAAACCTTGCAAGCCTCAAACTTCCAGAAACACCTTGGTCGTCATGGTTCTTGACGTCAGTCAACCCGCCACTCTATGGCTCAGCGTCGAGAAGTGGCTAGAGGCGCTCAGGTCACGTGTCAATGACGTCATCTCGAAGGATGAAAACAGCGCGAGGTGGTGTGGGAAAGTTTGTTGCTTTGGAGTTTTTTGTGAACTATTGTTCTTTTGAGAGTATATGGTTAATTTATTTTTGTAGCGCCGATTAATTATTTTTCATTTTCTGACCACTCCCCCATCTTCCAATCCACTGCAGCATGCGGAGGGAGCTGGAAGAGAAGGCGCAGAAAGCTTACAAGGATCACGTGGTATATTCCAAGACGCCTCAATCATTATTGCAATTTTACAAAGTTTGATTGGAAAATTTTTACAAAATCATTCGTATAAGCTCTTTCAAACAAATGTTTCTCTAGCAAAATTTCGCCACCACCCAACCCACCACCATCCAACCCACCACCATCCAACCCACCACCATCCAACCCAACCCACCACCATCCAACCCAGCCCACCACCATCCAACCCACCACCATCCAGCCCACCACCACCACCACCCACCACCATCCAACAGGACAGCTCTCTTCTGGACCTACAGTTGGTGCCTCTGTTGCTGGTAGCCAACAAGTATGACGTCTTGCAGGTACCCCCTTCCAGCAAAGATCCCTTTCTAAGTATTCCAATTGTCTCACAAAGCTATCTGTAGGTTGATGCAGAGACTCCAGTGGATTTGAAGTGCTGAAAACTTCAATAACACACGTCGTTGTTTGTATTGTATTGTATTGTATCATATTTTATTGTATTGTATCGTATTTTATTTTATTTTGTTGTATTGTATTGTTTTGTTTTGTTTTTTATTGTATTGTATTGTATTGTATTGTATTTAATTGTATTGTATTGCATTATACACAATTTTGTCTCCAAAGTTTCACTGACTGACCATAGGAGTAAAAAAGTGACTGAATAACCACATGATCGAGTGAATGACTTGCCAACTGACCAACTGACCAGCCAACCTGCGACCCCCTCAGGACATGGAAGGCGAAGAGAGGAGACTGATCTGTAAGACACTCCGCTTCATCTGCCACCGATCTGGAGCTCACCTGCAGGTGCTGCTGTTGCTGTTGCTGTTGTTTTGTAGCTAATGTTGTTGCTGCTGCTGTTGCTACTGCTGCTGTTGTTGCTGCTGTTGTTGCTGTTGTTTTTGTTTCAGCTGATGCTGTTCTAGATTTCTTTGTTTTCTTGTTTTTTTCACCGTCTAATAACGGTGGCAGCAGCAGTTGCTGGTGGTTCAGCAGTAGATCACACCTATTAGTTGCTTGTTTTTGTTTTCTCAAAAGCTATGTTGAAGAAAACGCTGTAACCGTGACGAATTGATGAAAACCTAGTGGAAGTCATGAAATGTTAATATAATTAATTAATAATATTTAATTATTTAATTAAATGATATAACTAATTGCTAATTTATTGAAACTATGGTGGCATCGACACACAGTTTTGCAGCGCCACAAAGATGGAAAGTTTGGTGGGCAAGGTCAAATCCTTCATGGACCACCATTTCTTCCACTCTCCACTGGAGTGTGTGGCTTGCTTGATGAATACTGCAAACATTATCATATCAGTAATCTCCAAAAGTGATCACTTGAACCAAAATCAACTTATTTTACTTCTTTGAATTCATCTTCTCCATGTAATGGTAGACTCTAACGGAAGAAACTTTTGCCACTTGCTTGAGAGATCTTTCTACCTTCCCTCCTCCAGTGTGCCCGTGCAAACAGCCCACAACAAGCCCCTCAGCATCACTGCAGGACAAGACTCCTTCCAGGAAATAGGTTTTTCTCTACATTCTATTCAGTCAGCTTTTCTTTTCCTCCACGTGTTTGCTCTGTTCCCAGCTTCTGCACTCACCTTCGTGTTCCTGCACTTTCTTCCATTCCACAAAACCTTTCGTTCCAAAGCCAACCGATCATGCGTTATCCCTTCATCTCTGTTGGCATATAGCAAGCTACTTTACTGTTAAAAACACCGAAATTGGCCTCGAAACTCTACGGGGTTAATGCCACTATAATAATATTCGTGTTTGTATTGTATTTTGTTGTACTGTATTTTATTGTATTGTATTGTATTGTATTGTATTGTATTGTATTGTATTGTATTGTATTGTATTGTATTGTATTGTATTGTATTGTATTATATTGTATTGTATTGTATTGTATGACCTTAAACTTAGTTTTTTTCATCCATGGGCATATGCTCTTTATTTAAAAAACCTGTGGTTATTTGAAAACTTCTCCAACTAACGCGTTTGGATATTTTTCCTCAACTGCCAGGCATGCCTTCGATTCCTGACGGAGACACTGGTCGACTGAATGCAAAGTCAGTGTTTTAATAAATTTTTGGCCCAAAATAAAATAATAATAAATAAAAAAATTAATAATTGTTATTATTTATTTATATAATGTGCAAGAAATACAGGCGCCTTTCTTGCGTGGTTGGTTTGTTAGACACTTTTTTCAGTTGCTCGCTGAGTAGTGGCCTGGAGTTTTGATATGGAATTTATTGTTTATGTTGATTTCACTTTTTATTTTCATTTCTCACCATGTTTTGTGCCATTTCCAGCGTTTGTCTGGATTTGCTTCAATAAACAAACTATTAAAAAGTTAATTAAATGAATGAAAAAATAAATTAATAAATAAAATTTTTAATTAATAAAAAATAATTGCGGGTGAACTCTTTCTATTTGACTATAATAACCGAAACTGTTAGTGTTCATTAAATCATTAACCTTATCCTTTCAAACCGCTGAAAAGCTGTTATTTATATCGCAACTTATAACACTAACTAGCTGGCCTTCTTGCTGTATTATTCTACTAATAGCGCTGTTTTTATCAACTTTTTAGAACTCCTTTCGAGTTATGGAAATACGCATTCAACAAGATGTTCTCACAAAAGGTGACACCTTATGAACTAATCTAATCTAATCTAATCTAATCCTTTCTATAGCGCCGATCTATACTGTTCATAAGCGCAACTATAAGTGGTGTGAGAACAGTTTTAACGGTGTCCAATTGACGAATACTCTCTCAATGTCAGGACTTGAACAAACTGATGGACGAGGAAGATGCAACACAGGACCCACAGTACAGGGAGCCTGAGATCGACTCGATGAAGATGAACAAAGATCAAGTTAGCACGTTGAGTTTGCGTCAACAAAAATTTTACTTTTTAAATTTAATTTTTTCAAAACTTTTCATTTTGTTGCACAGGAGCTTCAGAGGTATATGACAGCCCAGGAAGGAAAAAGTCTGCACTTTTTTTAGTCATATGAAAATGTTCTGAATTTCTTTTTGAATAAATTTTTGTGTCAAATTTTCAATTCTTTAAAAAATTGAAAACAATACGTTTGGGTTAAATCGTTGCTATGGGAATAAATTCATCTGGTTTGTAAACATGGCTTTCTACTTGAACCTTGTGAGGAGGAAAGAAATGTTCATAGACGAAATATACAACAGAATAAGGTTTTGAATTTTGAAAATCAGTGTTCTGAAGTTATATCTTTTTGAGAATTAGATAACTCGATTACTTAAATTTAATGGAAACTTTCACCACCGCTGTTTGGTAGCATAGCCGAGTGTACTCGCTTCAAGGAGTATACAGCAGCGGTGAAGATACAGGCCTGGTACAGAGGCCTCAAGATTAGGGCCTATTTAAGGTTTGTCTTCATTGCAGTTCTTCTTGCCATCATAAGTCTGTTTGTGCAAGAAGTAGAGTTCCAAGCTAATCAAATCATTTCATAGCGCTCTTTCACACTGTTCAAAAGCGCTCTGCTGGACAATACCAACAAGAGTTGCACAGATGCGTCTTCATGGACTTTAGTGAAAAACGTTCAGACGCTGAAACTGTTACAAGTTGATGAAACCAGTAAAAATGCTAAGAATTATATCATATGTTCTAGCGATTATTAATTTTTCAATTATTGATTCTACTTAGGTATTTGAGGGAGTCAGTTTTGCTTATTCAAAAGAATTTCAAAGGGTGGAAGGACAGACAATACGTGAACTCGTTGAAAGAGGTGGCTTGTCAGGCAGCTTAGAAATAACTCTTCCATTATGAAACCAACTTTATTGAACTTTCATACGTCTCAAGTTGTTCTGGAATGCAAGTTCAACCACTTTTCAACGTTCGACAGCAACAGGCGAAGAAGGAATGGGCGTTTTACTACGACCAAATGGCCGTGAGGGTGAGGACACCAACCAGTGAATAACTTAATTAATATTATATTATAATAATTTCAATAATATTGAGTGAATAAATATATTTTATATTTCCAGCGTCTCAGTCATGACCCACCTAACACCCACTGCAGATCCAGAAGACTTGGAGGGGCTTCCACTCGAGGAAGCGCAAGAGCAACTTTCAGGCCAGGAAACGCTACTTCCTTCACTTGCAGGCCACTGAGGAAATGCACAGGTGAAACCTTTAGTGCACTTCAAATGTCCGTGTTTCTCAACCCACTCTAAATTCTTGGCCCATACTTCACAACATCGATAACAGGTGCATAGAAGCATCAAAGAATACCAAAGCCGCACTCAACGTCATTTAATTTCCTTTGTATTTTTTTTTAATTTTATTTTTTTTCTTTAATACGCTCCATCATACCACTCAATTGCAATACCATCCTAACCTCAGTGGACCACACACCGCCACACAGAGACATGAGGCAGGAGTGCAGGAGGAGGCTGGAGGAAGAAGCCGCTTGGGCCGGCATGCTACGCTACGAGCAGTCGATGCGGCAGTTCGGCTACAAGAACCACTACCTTCTGTCCACCAAGGCGGTGCCTGGTGTCTACAACAGTCCCTATGGAGCCTCGGTGACCTCTTGCTCTTCTTCTTTCTATCTATTATCCAGTGTTCATTAGTCAAGTTTCAACCTTTGAAGCGGTCGTTTAGATTTGCTTCATTAAGATGAAAACCTCGTTGACTTGAGAGTTTGAGCCTTGAGAGTTTAGTTTCTGAGACTTCACCACCTGCCCAGGCATCAGCGGCCTACTTGGAGAGCAGGTTGAAGGGCACGAAATTCCTGAAGCCTTCGAGAGCTTCCTCAGGCGATGCTGCAAGCAACAGGAGTGCCAACAACCGTAACAGCGCTAGCAACAACAACAACAACAAGACGGTACGCATGGAGCAGGAAAGAGCTGGGCTTGGAACGTGGAAAGTTGGAGAGGGGTTGGAAAAAAGTGGGAAGGATGAAGTGTTTGAAGAGGAAGGAGATTTCGAGAAGGCAATGAAGAAATCTGCCTCAACCGACAAACTGGTGGTCTTTTCGTCTTTGACTTTCTTTAATGAAACGAAAAATGGTCGCTCATTCTTTAGCTTCTCATAGCTTATCTAGTGCTAAGAGTTTCGAAAATTGACAAAATCGCTCACACACACACACACACACACACACACACACACACACACACACACACACACACACACACACACACACACACACACACACACACACACACACACACACACACACACACACACACACACACACAAACACACACAAACACACACACACACACACAACTACAGCAGGGACCTTTCAGACGAGCATCTGAAGTGACCAGACAGAAGCACAAACCCCTCCTTCCCTCTCTCAGATGCGGTTCAGAGTACCAAACACGCCAGCAGACCATTCTCAGAACAACCATCCAACCCACCACTCACCCACACAAACACCCCTACAGCGAGTCATTAGACAACTCCCGTCACTCCCTGCAAGCTCTCAAGCGACATGGCAACAGCAAGCTCAGATACCCCTTGCACCTCAAAGACTACAACCGAACCAGCGACAAGGAGTGAGTGCTTGGAACTTCAGCTTTTCCAATTCAGTTTCTCCAACACGCTAATATTCTGGCTCAATAACAGCACATTTGGACTTGTTACTACACCTTGACTAACACTCGCTTCCATCACCAGCTTCGTGACGGCTGTACAACCAGACCACAACCACTCCACGCCCTCCTTTCTCAGCAGCCAGCCCTTCAACGACAAAGACATCTTTCTCAACAAGGCCTCCAACAAGGTACAACTGCTTCCTTCTCTCATTCATCTACCTTTGCTGTTTCTCGGTTTCAATCAGTGGATTTTGAAAATATCTCATAATTTTTTAATTATATTCAAAAAGCAATCAAACAAACTAGGTTCTTTATGTGTTTATGGCGACGTTGTTCTCCCAAGGTCTTCAAGACAACACTGCCGCCCATAATGCTCTTCGACCAAGTGAACCAGTCCTATTGAGCCACAACTATTGAAGCAGCCTTATTGAACCACTCCCATTGAACCACTCCCATTGAACCACTCCCATTGAACCACTCCTATTGAACCACTCCCATTGAACCACTCTCATTGAACCACTCCCATTGAACCACTCCCATTGAACCACTCCTATTGAACCACTCTCATTGAACCACTCCTATTGAACCACTCCCATTGAACCACTCCTATTGAACCACTCCCATTGAACCACTCTCATTGAACCACTCCTATTGAACCACTCCCATTGAACCACTCCTATTGAACCACTCCCATTGAACCACTCCTATTGAGCCACTCCCATTGAACCACTCCCATTGAACCACTCCCATTGAACCACTCCTGTTGAACCACTCCCATTGAACCACTCCCATTGAACCACTCCCATTGAACCACTCCCATTGAACCACTCCTATTGAACCACTCCCATTGAACCACTCCCATTGAACCACTCCTATTGAACCACTCCCATTGAACCACTCCCATTGAACCACTCCTGTTGAATCATTCGCATTGGACATCCAAGAGTTGTCATTGTTTTTAAAAAATTTAAGTTGAAAGACTCCGTAACTCAAGTTTGAAAATGTCAGAAGCGCTCTGATGGTCCCTGCATCAGTCCAGCTGTGGTTGTTTTTGATGGAGGCATGATATATTAATTTGGGAACAGCAAAATAAATTAATAATAATAATAATAATAATAATAATAATAATAATAATAATAATAATAATAATAATAATAATAATAATAATAATAATAATAATAATAATAATAATAATAATAATAATAATAATAATAATAATAATAATAATAATAATAATAATAATAATAATAATAATAATAATAATAATAATAATAATAATAATAATAATAATAACAGATATAATAATAATAATAATAATAATAATAATAATAATTATTATTATTATTATTATTATTATTATTATTATTATTATTATTATTATTATTATTATTATTATTATTATTATTATTATTATTATTATTATTATTATTATTATTATTATTATTATTATTATTATTATTAATAAAGTAAGACTAATGAGCACAACAGTAAGACTGAGGAGTGAGAATAACAAGGGCACCAAACGAGCGCAAAGCAGCGAACAAGGACGCAACGCACCGAGTGTGCCACTGCACAAAATGCGCATTACGACAAATCAGAGCTTGCTTCTCTTATCTCATGGGTTTTTGTGTGGTTTGTGTGTGCTTCTGTGTGCTTCTGTGTGCTTCTGTGTGCTTCTGTGTGCTCCTGTGTGCTTCTATGTGCTTCTGTGTGCTTCTGTGTGCTTCTGTGTGCTTCTGTGTGCTTCTGTGTGCTTCTGTGTGCTTCTGTGTGCTTCTGTGTGCTTCTGTGTGTTTCTGTGTGCTTCTGTGTGCTTCTGTGTGCTTCTGTGTGTTTCTGTGTGGTTCTCTGTGCTTCTGTGTGCTTCTGTGTGGTTCATTGTGGTTCTGTGTGCTTCTGTGTGCTTCTGTGTGCTTCTGTGTGGTTCATTGTGGTTCTGTGTGCTTCTGTGTGCTTCTGTGTGCTTCTGTGTGTTCCTGTGTGTTTTAACATGTATGTTTTGTTTTGTTTTGTTCCTTTTTTGTATAAAAGCCTTCTTTCAACTGCTTTCTTCTCAAACTTATTTAATTCAGAGTCAATTCTTAACCGGAAACTCTATAAAGAATTTGTTTTTTAATGTTTTTTTATAGTCTTTATTGAATCAAATCCAGACAAACGCTGGAAATAGAAATGTCTTCACTACATTTAAAATGATGAAAAAAAAAAGGTTTTTGCAGATTTTTTTTCGAATTAAAAATAAAAACGATATATTTCCGGGCTCAAAAGGCCATTGCTTGCTATTCAAGGGCCATAATTCGATTCGCTTCCTCCTCTTTCGAGAGGTTCTCTTTTTTGAAGTGCCAAAATGAAATATTTGACGAAGGCAGTACTGCATCCTTGTAAGAGTCTCTTGCTTCTAGGCCTTTGAACTTGCATTGCATATCACTTGGTTGTCCTCATTATGCGTTTACCGATGACAAAGAACTGAAAGATCACTCTGAGAGAACACACAAGGCTGTGAATGTGAGTTTAAATTAAATAAAAGCAGCTTAGTTGAATAAAAGTTCAAGCTACAACGGCCAAACACGTTAGCAGCAGACCATTGTTTGGAGGAGTGTACGCTTGTTAGGAGACGGAGACCGCCTTGACATGCCTCCGCACAGGCTCCTAATTGTGATTTTATCGACGACGGAACCACGCGGAGTTAGAATTAATTTTTCATTCCTGCTTCCCCTTAGTTGTTTCGACTAGTGTGGTTCCCAGATCCTCAGCTGAACACACACACACACACACACACACACACACACACACACACACACACACACACACACACACACACACACACACACACACACACACACACACACACACACACACACACACACACACACACACACACACACACACACACACACACACACACACACACACACACACACACACACACACACACACACACACACACACACACACACACACACACACACACACACACACACACACACATACACACACACACACACACACACACACACACACACACACACACACACACACACACACACACACACACACACACACACACACACACACACACACACACACACACACACACACACACACACACACACACACACACACACACACACACACACACACACACACACACACACACACACACACACACACACACACACACACACACACACACACACACACACACACACACACACACACACACACACACACACACACACACACACACACACGTCTGCTAGGTGTACAAAAATACATGCATACGTACTCACAAAGATTCACACATGCACACAAAGATTCACACATACATACAAAGATACACACATACACACAAAGAAATACAAAAAAACACATATAAAAGCGTGCATATGTACAATATTAAATTTACAACAAAACACTTTCATAAGGTTCCAAAACTTATTCAGGATATTCAATGCGACAATGCGTACATGGACGTCTAATTAATAAGCATGACTGGAGTACCTAATTAGTCTGCCTGAGTGATCGGCGGTGTGGGCGCCTGGAGCGGGTGGTGCTTGCCTGCAACCCTTTCCAGTCTCTGCTCTCCAAGAGAGAGCAAGGGGTTCTCACAGCGAGGTGGTGGTATGGACGGATGCTGGAGAGTGCCTCTGGAGCGAGAGGAGGCCACAGAACATTGTAATTTTCTTCTTCATCACCGTCATTAAAGACGCATGACAGAGTCATTATTTGCATGCGTTTCGTGCGTGGCTACTCCACAGAAGTACCCAGTCAGGCGGTCTTGAAGCTTTCTGCATCCTCATCAACGTCAAGCTATAAGCGCAAATGAGCTGTAACTTCAAGTTCAAGGAAACATCATTAGTGGCGTGCAAAGTCAAATCTACCGACCGCTTGAGTGTTGTGAGAAAGTGGTGGCGCGAAGAATGCCTTTACTAAGTTCGTCTGCCCGCCTGTCGTCCTAATGCTCTGACGCCTGTTGTAAGCGGTGAGCGGGACTGAGTGAAACTTCTTGCTCGCAAGAGCATTCAGTTTTAGCTTAAATCCCTACAAGAACATACGGTAGCCTCCTATCCTGTGTGTGTTTCACTTTGCTGTGTTACAGCATAGTAATGCTGAAAAGTCGCTTTTGTGGTCTCTGGTAGTCTACTTTGTATCCAGCTTGCATGAGGCACAGGTTTGATATGTGCTTCGAAGTGATGAAGGAATAAAGTCGGTGAATGAATGAAAAAATAAAGAATAAAAAAGAGTGGATGAATGAAGGATTGATGGAGTGAAGGAACTTTGAAAATGGATTAAAAGAGTAGTCAAAGGAAAGTTTTGCTGGATTGAATGGATAATAAGAGAAGAAATTGTTGAGAGCTGGAAGCCCCATGTGTCTTGCCTGTGTTCCAAGTGGTCTTCAAAGCTCCTCATGTCTCAATGTGTCGCTCGTGTGTGAGTGTGCTTGCGTGTGTGTATGTGTGCTTGTGTGCTTGTGTGTTGGTGTGTTTGTGTGTGCCTGTGCGTGTGTTTATATGCTTGTGTGTACATGTGCGTGTGTTTTTGTGTGCTTTTTCGTCTGTTTGTGTATGCCTGTGCGTGTGAAGAGGTTGTTTGTGTGTTTGCACGTGTGGATATTTGTGTAGATGGGTGTGCATGCTTGGACGTTTGAGCATGTTTTCACTTAAGACATAAAAGATACGTATTGAAGGGTGAAGGGGAGCTACTGGTAGATGAGATTTTTTCAATAACTTTTCGAATGATTATAGGTTCTTCATTCGGAAAACATTCACTGAAAACACGTTATTTCAGTTGAGTCATGAAACAAGATTTTTAAACGTTCCAAAAAAAACTTATTTCTTCTTTTTCTTCCTTTTCTTCCTCCCCACTTCCACCCACACAAGACAACCACATAAAGAAACGCACGTAATCACAAAAACACAAAGAAACACCCTTACGAGGTCGTGATGAACATGGATTACCAGCAAGATAAGTGTCACAATCTTCAAAATTAAAACACTTCTGAAAGCGATTCAAAATAGGTTTATAAGTATGATTAGCCGCCGACCAATCAGATTACACCTTTGGCTGACGTCACCACTCTTTTGTCAGTGGGAGGCTTCAGCGATAGGCTCGTCAGACTCGTGTGGCAAGCGCATGTCTCCATTGTGAGGTGCTTAAGCCGTTTGCAATCTTAATCCTCTCGTCTGCACACCTCCTCCCACCCCTTCCTCCTTCGGACACACCAACCATTCCAACGAAGCCTCCTCCTCTAGTGCTCCAGCCTCATTGGAACGACGTGAGCATGATGGAACCATGAAAATCTATCTTGTCTGTTGCACCTCTCGTCCCTTACTAATCCTCTCGTTCCGCTGAACCTCATTAGTTTGTTTGCGGTTCACGATCGAGGAGACCTGTGCAATAAGACGCATGTCTTGGAGCTGAATGAGCTTCAAATGACACCTAAGAAAAGCCTCTTCAGGCTATTGTTAATGTTTCCTTCTTCTAAAAATCTATAGCAACAATGCGCCACACCACTCCATGCCACTCGCAATGCTCTCAAATGCCTTTTCTTTCCCGTTGATTAATCCATATTTTAAAACAACAACAGCATTTTTAATCATACTTAATCAGTTTTTTCGAGTTTATTTTTTTTAATTTTTAACTTTTAGAAATTTTACAAACTTTTTTTTTGATTAATTTTTTAAGTAATAAAAATAATAAAAACAACACATAACATTTATTTCGAACCCGAAGCTTCAGATCCTTATGTCTGAGACGTGAGTGTTTGTGTTGATTGCCTGTCCTTATCAAACGCCTTATTATCTTCATGACGCGTTTTCTGGTGCGCTTGCTTTTTTTTATTTGCGTTTTTTATTTTCGTTTGAATTTTTCAACTTTATTAATTTTTTTTTTAAATCATAATTTATTTATTATTTTCCAAATTAAAAATTTTATTTTTTAGAATTAAAAATATTTTTTTGAAAATTGATTTTTAATACCATTTTTTTTTAATTTATTGGTTGAGACTCTCAACAGATCGAGAACGTATTGAGGGAAGAGATTATGATAGAATTTCACTGTCATAAAACGACGGAAAAAAATACAAAGTCATATATGCGCCTTTGAACATAGTTCAAAAGGGCGAGTTACAAATGTCTTGATTAGATTAGATTAGATTAACGCGTTTGAAAAAGTTCTTGGTTAAGACATCTGGTTCAGGGTGCAGTGGAGGCGGGAGGCTGTCTGGATTCACACACATCAGGTGCCTGGAACGAAGAGGTGTGTGTCCCCTGCTAACTTATCCTCTCACTCAATGATGACTTCCAACTCTCCAGCGCTCCAGTATTTTCAGCCCTCAAGCGCTCCAGTATTTTCAGCCCTCAAGCGCTCCAGTATTTTCAGCCCTCAAGCGCTCCAGTATTTTCAACCGTCCAGTACTCCAGTATTTTCAATCGTTTAATATTTTAGTATTTAAGTTTCAGTATTTTCAGTATTTCAGTATGTCAGTATTTCAGTATGTCAGTATTCCAGTATCTCAGTATGTCAGTATTTCAGTATGTCAGTATTTCAGTATGTCAGTATCTCAGTATTCCAGTATCTCAGTATTCCAGTATTTTCAGTAGGTCAGTATTCTCAAACGGACGAATAAAATAATATTTTCTGCAAAGTTACCCATGATAAAAACAACAAAAGTGAGTTTAAATTAAATTAAATTAAATTAAATTAAACGCTATATCACGTATATTACACTGTACTAATCTATTTACACTGGTTCACCATGGCTTAGTGTTGAAGAAGCAGCTTTTGGAGGGAAAGTTGGTGAGAGCTGGAGAGTCGGAGGGAGGGTGTTGTGGGTAGAGGATGAAGGGGTCGACGTGGTAGGAGGAGATGACATTGGAGGAGGAAGAAGAGGAAGAAGATGAGGATGCCGGAAAGGGCTGTAGGGCGTTCCTGGGGAGGGGGGAAGTGGGAGGGTAGAGTTGAGGCGTGTGGGGGTAGTGGTAGGAAGGTTTGTAGTTGAAGGTAAAAAAGTTGTTGGCGTTGTTGGTGGCGTTGTTGTTTAAGACGCTGTTGTTGGTGTAGTTGTTGGGGAAGTATGACTGGAAGGAGTTGAACTGGGGTTGCTTGTTGAAGGAGAAGAAGTGAAAGTTGGACGGGGGGAAGGCCATGGCTGGAGAGAAGGGGGGGATGGAAGCCTCTGTGGATAGCAGCTGGTTCTCCTGCGTTGGAGGGTAGTTGTAAAAGGACTTTCCTTTGTAGCAGTCTCCCAAGTAGGCCGGAGACAGCGAGTAATTGTTTTTGAATATTTCGTCCGTTTGTGTGTTGTTGTCAGCGTCGTTGTGCAGTTTGTTGGTCGAGGTGAACTCCTCATCCTCCTCGTTGATGCTTTCATTCGAGGAGTCACAGAAGAAGAGCGTCTGGTCCTGACCTGCCATTGTCTTGGCGGTGTGGTCCTTCTTGAAGGTTTTGATGTCGTTCTTAGCGAATACCTTCAAGGGTTCTTTGTTGAATTCGTTGTTGGGGTTGATGGAGTTGTTGTTGTGGTTGTTGTTGTTGTGGTTGTTGTTGTTGTGGTTGTTGCTGTAACTTTCACTACATGACTTGCCATTCTTCACCAGCAGCGGCACGACCACTTTTTTGGGAGAGTTGTTGGATGCAGTGGTCTGCTTCGGAAGCTTGTTCTGTTTCAGTAGATGGCTTGCTGTCGGAGGGTGCTTGCTTTCTGACTTCTCTTTGTCCTTTTGGGCTTTCTTGGTTTTATAACGGTGGTTTTGAAACCATATTTTGACCTGAAAAACAGCGTGTTATTCATCATGGTCCACATCTGGTCAAGTCCACTCAACAATCAAATCAAAGTTATCAAAGCTTAAACCTAACTTGAACTAATGGGATGTCAATAATCTATTATCGAAACAATAAAACTGACTACAAAAATTGTTTTTCGGATAGCAGGGGTGTGAGGAGAGTTAGGTTGGAATAGTGTGTTGTCACCTGTGTAGAGGTGAGACCAATGAGGTTCGAAAGGTGTTCCCTCTCGGGAGCTGAAAGGTACTTTTGCTGTCTGAACCTCCGTTCCAGCTCATAAATCTGCGCCTGGGTGAACAGAATCCTGCGTCGTCGTCGGTGGCTGGAGAAGGAGAAGGGCAGTTGGTGTTGCCAGCGATGCAGAGGAGGGTGAGAAGAGAGGTGGGGTGGGAAGTGAGAGGGGAAATGGTTCTGTGGAAGAGTTGTAGAGTTTTCGTTGGTTTGGAAGGCTGCCCCGAAGGAAGCGGCCATGCTGTTCACGTGGTGTTGCACGGCTGCTATCGACGGCTTCATGAGGCAACCAACTGCATGGTTGACGAATTGTGGGCAAGTTAAAAGCTTCAAGCTTTCGAATTTTTACTCATTTGACATTTTCTCCTTCGTTCTTATGTACTGAAATCCACTTATTTTGTTAGACTTAGCGTAAGGGCAAAGCCTCCTTTACAGCACTGCCTCTGCCTTTAGGAAAACACAAAACTTAATAAAAGCTTGCAACTGCAGTGAACTCAAAGGCATTTGATAATGACGTAGTAAGTATGATTTTTACATGTTTTGATTCGAGGCCGAGAACCGAAGCAGACAAGCGCATCGCAACTGTAATTAACTCGTCAAGGTTCTTGTCTGAGTCTCGAAAGTAAACAATTCTCACGTGAACGATTGAACGCTCATTAAGACATTTCCGATGACCAACTTGCGATCTTGGCGTCTGAGGAAGCTGCGACTGTGTCTTCAGACACTCCCAGGCACCAAGGCTTGAAGGAAGGTGTTTTGTTGTCTTGGTGGTGGTGGTAGGGGTAGAAGAGGTCTGCAGAAACGTCGTCTTGGAGGAGAGGAGTGTAAGGAGAACAGGTGAGACTGCTCATCAACCCTTGAGCTTCTGCTGCTCTGAATGAGGAGGTTATTAATGATTGTTCGAATGAATTATGTGAACAATTGTTGGAATCTTTTCTGGTTTAATTGGAATCAATTAGGCGAAATTCTTGTCGTAGCTGGCCTTTTCTCCCGCCAAATTGGCTAAGAAGCAGCCTGGAGTTAACCTGTAGCCCGGAGGCCCTGCAAAACAAACATTTCGATGTTTGGGCTGATTGAGGTACACATTTGCCAGACGAAGTATGGGGAGTGAGAAGTCAAGAATTGAAATATGAGAGTGAGGATGGACCAATATCCATCTCCTTCCCACATACAAGCCCTACGAGGGCTTGGGACAACTTAAGAAGCAAGGTGGAAAAACCCGACAACAAAATCAAAAGCAACAAAAACAACAACAGCATAAACAAATCAACAAAAACAAAAACCAAATTAACAACAACAGAAACAAAATCAACAATAACAACATCAACAACAACAAAAATAACAACATCAAAATAAACAACAAATAAAACAAAATCAACAACAACAATAACAACATCAACAACAACAACAACAACATCAAAGTCAAAAATAACTACAACAACCACCTTGTTTGGACTTGTAGCACTCAAACAAGAGCACGTGGTAGCTGTCTCGTGCACTTCAAGGGGTCGTAAGCACAGACGAAGGATGCTTGTCGGTGTGAGTAACACTCCAGCAACACTTCACTAACACTTCAACTCTTCCACTCTAGATTCTGAGCCTTATAAACAAGAGGTTTTTGCGAATTCTTTCATGGCATACACAAGTAGCCGTCTTCATATGCATAGAACTAAGGTAGGTGAAGGCAAAACCACCATACTCCAGGGGCATACATGAGAACATTAGTGATAGCGACTATATGCTGCTATACCCACAGACAAGCTCTACTTCAGAACTGATCAATATATAGACTTCGTTTCCACACATAAGCCAGCCAATGTTATACCAATGGATGAATATAACACAGACATACAAGCATACACACATACAAACACAAACACACGTAAACACACTTACGTATAAGCATACACACACACACACACACATATACACACACACACACACACACACACACACACACACACACACACACACACACACACACACACACACACACACACACACACACACACACAAACACACAAACACACACACATAAAATTGCATACAAACGCATGTGTGTGACGCGTTAGGGCTCAATTTGCGATTTTCAAGCACGTGCGACCAGTCTGCTTCGCTAAGTGAACAAGTACTGTTGAAGATCTCAAGCATTGGCTCGTCTCTGATTGGACACAATTTTTCTCGGATCAATCCGATTGGCTGAATATTGAGTGTTTGACTCCGCCTATTTTTGTTTTTTTAATTCTAAACTTTTTTTAAGAATTTTAGTTATTAAAACAATAAAATTTTCTCATTAAAAATTATTTCAGTTCCATAAAAGTTTGTCCGCCTCAGATGCCTACTCTTAAAAAGTCAGCTTGATCGCCAAAGTTGGTTACTCGAACCTCTCCAGCATTCCTCCGAGGCCACTGGCTTTCCACGGAGCTCCAAGGATGTATTGGAACACTTCAAGTCACGTGGTGCATGCGCCTGGTGGCGCTATTCGTGGAAAAAAAACTTTCATTCGTCGCATTTTGGCTCGTGTGAAGTAATGTCCTTGGCTGGAAAATGTGTATTTTCAGCAAAGATCTAACAAAGTTGGACCCCTTACCCTCCTCCATCGCTTACTGCTATTCCAAACTCCAACATGCAAGAACATTGTTCTATAGGTTTCATCACGATGACACTCAGACAGCTGCAAGCATACAAAACCACATACAAACATACATAGGAGGAAATACAGACGCAAAGAATGTTCGGATTGCAAGACAAAGAAACAATCTTTACAAGAGGATAATCTTGCAGGTTATGCAAGGCTGGGCTGGTGGTGGGAGGAAGGAGGGGTGTTTGGGAGTCAGCCATTAAGAGTGAAGATCTTTGATGGTGAATTAACATGGCAAGTAGGACGCTGGAAACTAAAGGTTGGTTCATTCGGAGGAGTGAAACAGCCATGAAGACTCAACGAGGCCTCTGATTGGTTAGAAGGCACTTGTATTGCGCGCGTGCGCAGTGAAGCGTCGTTTTGAAAGAAGAAGGAAACATTCAAAATTTTCCCGGTAACGAACAACAAACACATCTCCCTCCTCACTGCTTGGAGACGACAACAACACCCTCTGCTACTCACACTAGCCACAAAGATCCATCCCTCACAGCACTCACTCACATCTTCTGATACTGGTACTGGCTGCAGCACATTTATGACTCCCTCTGCTATTAACTTATCCTTGAGCACTCCTTTGATATCAACCCCTTCTTATCCACCTCTCAGTTGTTGAGAGAGTCCAGAATGGGACATCCTCAACAACCCCTTGGAGCCCTTCTGACTATAGAGGGCCCTCTTGTGACCACTGTGCCTCCAACCACCCTCCCTTTCTACCACTGGTCCAAACAGCATGCCAAATCGCATCACACTTTTTCATTTTTATTTTTATTTTCATTTTTTTCTTCTTCCTGCCACTTCCTGCTTAGCGGATTAATTTTTCCGAACGTCTGAAATGCTTTGCCATCTTGAAATCTTTTTTTTTGAATATTTTTTTTGTTTTTTTGGAACGAGATAAAATAATTGATTTAATAAAAAAACCAAAAATTCATTTTTCCAAATCAATTTTTCATTTCAAAAAATTAAAAATAACTTGAAATTCACTGAAAATTCATTGATATAACAAAAAATCCACCGAAAAACTTATCTTTAAAATTACAAGCAAACTTATCTTTTTATTTTTTATCTTTTTTGAAAATTTTTATTTTTTTAAATAATTTTTTTTTCTATTAATTCAGAATCCTCTTTTGAATTCCTCACGTTTCGACGCATGATTTTTAGGCACAATTATACGTCTTCAGACCCAATCAAGTCAGCGTCCGTCGTTTTTTGCGACTTATTTTTATTTTTATTTTTTTCAAAATAACTTGAAAAAAAGTTATTTTAACAATTATCCACGCTTTGAGTTCAAAAATAAAAGGTTGAAAAGGTAATTATAACAATAATGCGCCAATACTGCGCCAATACTCCGCCAATACTGCGCCAATACTGCGCCAATACTCCGCCAATACTGCGCCAATACTGCGCCAATACTGCGCCAATACTGCGCCAATACTGCGCCAATACTGCGCCAATACTGCGCCAATACTGCGCCAATACTGCGCCAATACTGCGCCAATACTGCGCCAATAATGCGCCAATGCTGCGCCAATACTGCGCCAATACTGCGCCAATACTCCGCCAATACTCCGCCAATACTCCGCCAATACTGCGCCAATACTGCGCCAATACTGCACCAATACAGCGCCAATACTCCGCCAATACTCCGCCAATACTGCGCCAATACTGCGCCAATACTGTGCCAATACTGCGCCAATACTGCGCCAATACTGCGCCAATACTGTGCCAATACTGTGCCAATACTGCGCCAATACTGTGACTTCAACTTGATTTAAAGGTTGTTTGAGGAGTCACTACCTTCCAGCAGTTGTGGAAACATTCCACACAAACCCCTGCAAACAGCTTGGACTGTATACTCCCTTCAAACTGCTTCTTGCTTCACTTTTTCTATTTTTTAAAAGTTAATTCCATATTAAAAACTTTCAACTTTCATTATTTTGTTCCAGGTCTTCTGACGTCATACCAAACCCCTCATCCAGCTTGTGATTGAAGTTCATAATTGCTGTAGACTGAGTCTTTGACATGAAGTAGCACGTGACATTCTGTCACGACACTCCTCAACCTCATCGCCACTCCACCATGAACGTTTGATCGAAATGTACAAAGTCCAACTTTTCCTACAGTGACTGAAGTCACCACGTGACACACAAGCGTCAAAAATACTGTTAAGTACTGCGCAAGCTTTTGCTTGTAGTACTATTAAGTATGGTTGAGCCTGCCAAGAAATACGACCTTGAACTTCACGGAATCAAGACGTCCTCACTGATCACAAATACTTGAAAGTTTAAAACAGTATTTCAAAATAATTAAAGTACAGTACTAGCGATGGATTACTTGAGGGGCAATGAGGATGGAGTTGTGTGCGTTGGAATTGAACTACATTGTGGCACTGTTCAAAAGCTGAACATGCTACTACTACCCGAAAAACTGTCCAACTACAATGCAACACAACACAAAAGCTGGTTCAGTCTCTTTAATCTAATCTAATCTAATCAACTCATTTATATAGCGCTGATTTCACAGAACCACACTACTCCTACGCTGCCATAAACCGCTATCACATTGTCACTTGGCTGATGCTACCTCATATATGCACCCTTCTATTCACTAGACTCAGTGGAGGTGCAGGGAAGCTGAGGTTGCAATCAGAGCTTCAAGCACAGACACTGAGAACTTCGTAACTAGGCAGTTAAACTCTACAGATTCAACCAGATAACGTCCTTTTGAGGTATTTCTTCAAACGGTTTAAACAGTACATCAACATCTTCCTCCAAGCTTCTGCTTGTCTTAGACATGGACTGCCTCAAGATCCCTGATCAGTCTATCACCCCTCACGAACTTTGTTATCACCATGGGACTTATCACCATTTCATTATCAACATCATCAGTTACCACCTTATTAATTATCCCCTTATCAGTTATCACCTTATTAATCATCACTACCTTGTCAACATGCCTTATCAACATCATCTGTCATCATCTTGTTATTTATCAACATCATCAGTTATCATCTTATCATGCATCACTTCATAATTTATTCCCTTTATACTCATCACATCATTAATTATCCTTTAATTAGTCATCATCTTATTAGTCACCATCTTATTAGTCATCATCTTATTAGTCATCATCTTATTAGTCATCATCTTATTAGTCATCATCTTATTAGCCATCATCTTATTAGTCATCATCTTATTAGTCATCCTCTTATTAGTCACCATCTTATTAGTCACCATCTTATTAGTCATCATCTTATTAGTCATCCTCTTATTAGTCACCATCTTATTAGTCATCATCTTATTAGTCATCCTCTTATTAGTCACCATCTTATTAGTCACCATCTTATTAGTCATCATCTTATTAGTCACCATCTTATTAGTCACCATCTTATTAGTCATCATCTTATTAGTCATCATCTTATTAGTCACCATCTTATTAGTCATCATCTTATTAGTCATCATCTTATTAGTCATCATCTTATTAGTCATCATCTTATTAGTCATCCTCCCTTCAACAGTCCCATATTTCTTATTCTCCCATTAGCACACCACCACACGGTGGTTGATCGCCACAACAAGGAGTTCCAGAGATTGACGGCGATGGATTAAAGGTGATTAGTGAACAAAATTTTAAGGTTCGTTTGTTAACCATCGTGTCAGACCGCTTCCTCACAAGTGGACTGCACGCCTCGGTTGACTGTTCTCCTCCGTGAAGGTGTGTGTGGATGTGAATGAATGCAGTTGCATAGGCTGACATGTATGTATGTATGTATGTATGTATGTATGTATGTATGTATGTATGTATGTATGTATGTATGTATGTATGTATGTATGTATGTATGTATGTATGTATGTATGTATGTATGTATGTATGTATGTATGTATGTATGCATGTATGTGTGTATGTATGTATGTATGCATGTATGTATATATGTATTAACATACATGAGTATATGTGGATATAAAAGCACAAAATGTACATATTCTAGGCATATGTATGAGCAAATACTTGGAAATACACGTAGCAGTACAAGCAGACACACTCAGAGGGACAAAGAGAAGCAGAGGCGATTGACAAGTGAAGAAGCGCACAGACCTCTCCCTAATTGCTTCTCATACTCCAGCCAACTCCATTGTCTCTTCCCGTATGTGTGTGTGTGTGTGTTTGTGTGTGTGTGTGTGTGTGTGTGTGTGTGTGTGTGTGTGTGTGTGTGTGTGTATGTGTGTGTGTGTGTGTGTGTGTGTGTGTGTGTGTGTGTGTGTGTGTGTGTGTGTGTGTGTGTGTGTGTGTGTGTGTGTGTGTGTGTGTGTGTGTGTGTGTGTGTGTGTGTGTGTGTGTGTGTGTGTGTGTGTGTGTGTGTGTGTGTGTGTGTGTGTGTGTGTGTGTGTGCATGTGTTGCCTCAAGGCTGATGGCTGAAGTGGAACAGAGATCTTCCATTGTCTCACTGAAATTTCTGCTACCACAAAACCACCACCACACCCACCTTCCACCACCACACCCACCTTCTACCACCACACCTACCTTCCACCACCACACCCTCCTTCCACCACACTACCCACCTTCCACCACCACACCCACCTTCCACCACCACACCCACCTTCCACCACGTTGAAGTTTTGTGTTTAGAATGTTCCTTCTCGATCTGCACACAGGCACAACACCACTGCCCCGTTACGTAATCCCACTCAACAGCTCCACAAACATCTCAAAAAAACAAACCATACAAAACAAACAATCAGACAAACCATACAAAACAAACAATGAGACAAACAAACCATACAAAACAATCAGACAAACAATAAAACCATACAAAACAAACAAACGAACAAACAAACCATAAAAAACAAACAATCAGACAAACAAACCATACAAAACAAACAATCAGACAAAAAAACCATACAAAATAAACAATCAGACAAACAAACCATACAGAACAAACAAACAACAAAACTAAGAAGAAACAAGAAAAAAACAACATGAAAAACAAATCTATGCATAAAACACCGAATCAAGCAATCATAGAAGCGGTTAAAGACATCATCTAGCGGCATGACATCACGTTGGTCACGTGGTGATGATGAAGAAAGGGGGATGAGGGAGGGGGTGATGAGGGAGGGGGTGATGAGGGAGGGGGTGATGAGGGAGGGGGTGATGAGGGAGGGGGTGATGAGGGAAGGGTTGATGAGGAAGGGGGTGATGAGGGAAGGGTTGATGAGGAAGGGGGTGATGAAGGAGAAGGTGATGAGGGAGGAGGTGATGAGAGAGGGGTAGGGTGAGGAGTAAGAGGTGATGAGGGAGGAGGTGATGAGGGAGGGGGAGGGTGAGGAGTAAGAGGTGATGAGGGAGGGGGAGGGTGAGGAGGAAGGGGTGATGAGGGAAAGGGTGATGAGGGAAAAGGAGGGTGAGGAAGGAGGGGTGATGAAGGAGGGGGTGATGAGAGAAGGGGTGATGAAGGAGGGGGTGAAGAGGGAGGGGGTGAGGAATTGATGATTAAGAAGGAGTGCCTAAATAGAAGTGGCGTAGAAGAGAGGGAGAACGAAGAAGAAGAGAAGGGAAATGAGAAAGAGGATGATGAAGATGAAAAGAATGAGAATGAAGATGACGAGGAGGAAGATGATGACGAGGAGGAAGACGAAGTGATGCGATGCAGGCAGTGTTTGCTGAGTGCGCAAATGATTGCCAGGAACTCTTAATTGGCCCTTATATAATATTATATACTAATAAATATGAAATATACGAAAATACACAAGTATATACACGTATACACAAGGTGTGTCTGTGTGTGCGTGTGTGTGTGTGTGTGTGTGTGTGTGTGTGTGCGTGTGTGTGTGTGTGTGTGTGTGTGTGTGTGTGTGTGTGTGTGTGTGTGTGTGTGTGTGTGTGTGTGTGTGTGTGTGTGTGTGTGTGTGTGTGTGTGTGTGTGTGTATGTGCGTGCGTGCGCATGTATGTGTGTGTTGGAGTGGCATGAAATGTCTTTTCTGCTCATTTCCACCACTGCGGTATGGTTCCACCTTCCGAAGCAGGAGCTCACTGCGACTGGAAGAACAGCCTCAGTCCAGCTGTCGAACTCCACACAGTTGACAACTCCCACTATTTCGCGTGGAGATGAAAAAATTGAAATTCCTTGCTGTTTTGTTGGACTTCTTATTAACTCTCATCGAACAACAATGACAGGCACACAAACATCCACACAGAGTTACAAAAACTTCTAGAGAAACCTCCACAAACGCACATTTGACCAAAGAAGTGAATTTGCACAAACCCGCAAGCACTTCCACACATACATGTAAACACTTCCCCACATACATGCAAACACATCCACACACACATGCAAACACTTCCACACAAACATGCAAACACATCCACACATACACGCAAACACCCTCTCACATATGAAAGAAGTGAGTGGTTGTGAAGAGTTGTTGAGATGTAAGTCCATTCAATCAGACGCCGCGTTTTCAATTTTCTTGTGGGGATGTGTGTGTGTGTGTGTGTGTGTGTGTGTGTGTGTGTGTGTGTGTGTGTGTGTGTGTGTGTGTGTGTGTGTGTGTGTGTGTGTGTGTGTGTGTGTGTGTGTGTGTGTGTGTGTGTGTGTGTGTGTGTGTGTGTGTGTGTGTGTGTGTGTGTGTGTGTGTTTGTGTGTGTGTGTGTGTGTGTGTTCTTTTGTTGTGTGTGTGTATTTGTGTGTGTGTGTGTGTGTGTGTGTGTGTGTGTGTGTGTGTGTGTGTGTGTGTGTGTGTGTGTGTGTGTGTGTGTGTGTGTGTGTGTGTGTGTGTTTTATGTATGTGTGTCTCATACATGTGTGTGTTTTTGTCTGTGTGTTTTTGTATGTGTGTGTCTTTGTATGTGTGTGTTTTTGTATGTGTGTGTGCAGACTTCTTTCCTTCAAA
>OX387249.1:662054-724554 GCA_947562095.1 Branchellion lobata | reverse complement strand
GCTTCTGCTGCTCCTCGTCTTGTGGATACCCCTGTGGCTGCCGGCCTTGGACCCGATCTTGCTGGTCGGGAAGACTTTGGTGAATTTCCGATTCGGTGCTTTGGTGAAATGACTCGGAATGTTGTGGCTAAAAAAAGGTTTTGGAGCTGTTTTTTTATTCGATTTAATGTCATCAAAGTTTATTTTTTTATTTTTTTCATCATGGTGGGAACTTGCAAGAACGTCGGTCCCCACAGAAGCCTCACTGGGAAGGACCATGGTGGTGGGGGTGGTTGTTTCAGCGGTGGAAAAAGATTTGAGGGGAAAGGTGAAGATGGGAGTAGTGCTAGGTGTTGAGGTTGTGGCTGTCGTGTATGTCTTTGAGGGTGTGTAGGTCGTTGAGTCTGTCTTTGAGGCTGTGTGTGTGGTTGTGTGTGTGGTTGTGTGTGTGGTTGTGGTTGTGGCTGTTTGTGTGGTTTTGTGTGTGGTTACTGCTGTGTTTGTCGCTGAGTTGTTTGGTGCTTCTTTGTGATTTAACAACGAAAGACTGTTCAACTTGCTCATCAGCTGTTGCATGTTGGAGTCCAAGGCCTTGATGTGCATCAGAGGCATTTGGAGCTTCCTCATTAGGAGGCTGTGACGTGGTTTGTGGTGGAGGGTTTTTTGGCAGAGAAGATTGAACACTTTCTAGAAATTTCACTTGCTCCGTTTTTGGAACGTTGGAAAAAAAGATTTTCTCTAAAGACCTGGACTTTCTCTTTAAGATGCGGTGGTTTTTCAGAGGCCACTTTTCTGGAGGTTCCGAGTTATCTGTTAAAAAGTCTTTTTCAAAAGCCTCGTTGTCGTAAGAGAAGACCTCTCTCTTCTTGGTAGGCAAGAACAAGCTTCTCTTTCGATTCCGGATGCTTTCCGACGTGTGTTCGAGGTTGTGTAGCTTTTTGAACTTCGAGAATATCTTCTTGACCGCCTGGTCTGAGCTCACTGGCGTCATCGTGTGGTACTTCTTCTTGAGAAGTTCCTTTTCTTTCATCACGTCCTGCAGCTTCCTGAACACCAACTGGTGAGGGGTTCAGCTTTTTGTGGTTAACTACTCAAAGGTACATTCAACATGCATTTTCACCTCTAACAAGTAACAGCCATTTCTTTCTGAATCGCTATAAACTGGCATTCAAAGCATGAGGATACTTCGAAAGCCATTACAATCACAAACCCTCTTTCTGAGGTTGTACGACAGCTTCAAGTTCCTTTCAAAAGAGTGCGCGAACGGCGTGTAGAAGTTCAAAACGCCCAGTAGTTTATCCCTGGTGATGATGTGAACGTTGCAGTATGTGAGTGACTTCACGTCCGCCATACACTGCCCTATCGTCGCCTCCTTCCAGAACAGGTCGCCCAACGAGTCTCCCGCTCCTGATCACGTGTGGGTGGGGAGGTTAAGCAATTTTTGAAGATATAACCGTCGTCATAATCATGGTTGACTTTGTTGCAATGATTTGTAGTTATCTGATTCAAAACAGGATTTGATCTTGCAATATATAAAACAACATCAACAGTAAGTAACGTATCAACAACAACAACAACAACAACAACAACAACAACAACAACAACAACAACAACAACAACAACAACAGTAGGTGACATAACAACAACAACAACAACAAAAACAACAGACCCACCTAGGAAGGCGACAATTTCGCCATCTTGCGTGACCTCGAGAGTGCCTGAACCTACGAAGCACAGGCTTTCAAGGCTCTGTCCCTTGTGGAAGAGGATGTCACCTGGGGCCCAGTGGCTGAGCTTGAAGTGGATAGCCAGCGCTCTCATGCAGCTCTCGCTCGCAAGCCTTTCGATGACATGTGTGGTGAACCACAAATCAATGCTTAAGGCCTCACATTGATCGATGGTTTCGAATAAAACACGGTTTGGGAAAGTTTTTAAAAAAAAATCGATTTTATTATTTCAAACATGAGGTTTCTCAGGGGAGGTTCACTTTTAATTGCCACAGATGCATACAATGAAGGCTCTTTATTGAGGCTTCCATGGAAAATGTATTGTTATACAATACAATACAATACAATACAATACAATACAATACAGTACAATACAATACAATACAATACAATACAATACAATACAATGCAGTACAATACAATACAATACAATACAATACAGTACAATACAATACAATACAATACAATACAGTACAATACAATACAATATAATACAATACAATACAATAAAATACAATACAATACAATACAACACAATACAATACAATACAATACAATACAATACAATACAAAACTATACAATACAAACACGAATATTATTATAGTGGCATTAACCCCGTAGAGTTTCGAGGCCACTCAAAGTTATAGTGAAAATTACTCCGAATGTAGCACACGAATTCATGATAGGAGAGGTTTGAAGGGAGAATGAGACCACCTGAAGGCAGGTTGTTGCAGGAAGATAGCTCTGTTGAGGTGGATGCACACATCAGCCTTCATGTCCTGCGGGCAGTAACTCAACACCTGTGCGAGGAGGATTTTCAAATCAAACTTTCAATGGGAATCCATGTGAGAGAGAAAAAGTGCACAGGTGTTGTAATTAATTTAAAAGGATTAGCAGCCTAAAATGGTGTTGCAGGGCCGTGGGGTTGGTTACAACACGTGGTGTCTGCGACCTTCTCAGTGTCAAGTCCTTTGGTGACAGTCCATGTGGCTACTACGTAGTCCAGCACGCGCTCTGTGAGACCCAGAGGGACTTGGTGGTGCTTCATAAAGTCTCTCACGCTGGTCAACATCTCGTGGTACTTCTCGGTGGTGGAGTACATTTGCTGGAAGATTGTGGTGACGTTGCCGAAGATGGTGGCGTAGAGGAGGGCTGAGGGGTGGGTGTTTGGTTGGTGAAGCCTTTGAAAGGTAGCTTGAGCATTTTGAATGGCTAAGCTACTAAGCGCTAGTCAAGAATTACAGGTTGTTTGAATTCCTTCGTTAAGTAAAGCAAAAAACTTAAGCATCAGTAGTAGACATTTGTTGAAAAAACTAGTAAAGCAGTTATAAGCTCAAAAGATGCTAGAACTTTCCTCACATCCGAAAACCATCATGAAAATTGTGAACACTTTTTCGGCTTCTGTGGTGGGAGAGACATTGCCGAAGCCGATGGTGGTCATGCTGGAGAGGGTGTAGAAGAGGGAGGTGCAATAGACCAGCAGCTTCGAGGGACCCCCCGTCCACACCTTCGTGGTGGGTGAGTGGGTGGGTGGGTGAGTGGGTGGGTGGGTGGGTGGGTGGGTGGGTGGGTGGGTGGGTGGGTGGGTGGATGGATGGGTGGACAGATGGATGGGTGGGTAAATGGGTGGATAGATGGGTGGATAGATGGGTGGGTGGATGGATGGGTGGATGGGTGGATGGTTGGGTGAATGGGTGGGTGAGTGAATGGGTGGGTGAGTGGATGGGTGGGTGAGTGGATGGGTGGGTGAGTGGATGGGTGGGTGAGTGGATGGGTGGGTGAGTGGGTGGATGAGTCGGTGAGTGGATGGGTGGGTGAGTAGGTGAGTGGGTAGATGGGTGAATGAGTGGGTGGGATGGGGTGAAATAGAGTAGAATGGGATGGGATGGGATGACTTTGAATAAATTTAGAAAGATTTCAAACGTGACTTTATTTTCCCGCTAGTTCCATGTCAGTGAAATGAGACAAGTGGACGTGCGCCAAGCTATGCCAAATCACTTATTTTCATAAAAACCGTCTTTTCCTCCAATTCCAACGTTTACACACCATGTTATTGAAAGTCTTGTCAGCAGCCGCCGAGGCTTGGGACGCGTTGTTGAGGACGAAGAGGGTGTCCACCTCATTGCTCAGCTTCCACATCCAACCGTATGTGATGTTCTTTTGCAGGTCTGCCACCCCTATGAGATACCTGTTGGAGGGTCAGAGCTTTGGGGGGGGGGGTCGTTGTTGCTTGGGTGTAGCACAGACATCGGAACTCAAAATTACATGTCATATATGTGGCCTCGAAACCCTAGAAAAAGATTTGTATTTTATTGTATTGTATTGTATGGTGTTGTATTGTATTGTATTGTATTTGTATTTGTATTGTATTGTATTATATTTGTATTGTATTATATTTGTATTGTATTGTATTGTATTGTATTGTATTGTATTGTATTGTATTGTATTGTATTGTATTGTATTTGTATTGTATTATATTTGTATTGTATTGTATTGTATTTTCTTGTATTGTATTGTATTGTATTGTATTATATTGTATTGTATTATATTTGTATTGTATTGTATTGTATTTGTATTGTATTGTATTATATTATATTGTATTCACACCAAGTTTCAAAGTATCTATAGAATTTAAAAAAATACTCTTTAAATGTTGCAACATCAACTTGGGCTTCTGTTTTGTTTGTACGCGAACCACAAAGGGGCCTAGCACCCACCAGATGCAGGAAAACCAGTGAGCAATGAGGACGAAGAGGAGGATGAGGAAGACGAGGACAGATGCACCGTAGTCAACGTACGTGTAGATGTGTCTTCCCACCCTCACCGTTCGCAACAACCTCGCTATGCTGAAGATGCTTAACACGAAAAACATCGTCTGTTGGGTTAGTTGCGAGCAGCTTGGTAGTTAGGTCCGAGTGTTTGTGAAGTCTCAACACTTCAAAACCACTCAGTTAGTTTGAAGCTGTTCACAAAATGTTCTTGTTGAAGTCATGCAGTCACCTCGGAGGCAGTGAAGAGGGTGAGGATGTCGTAGGGCAGACAGGCAAGCAGGTCGAGGAGGAACCACGAGCATAAGTAGGTTCTCTTGATGATGAAGGGGTCAGAAATGACCTGGCCCAGGGCTCCAGGGAAGGTGACGTAGAAGTTAAGATGTGTGTCGATCATGAAGAAGACGTCGATGACTGTTTCGATGACGATCAACACAATGCTCTTGCGCTGTCTGTCGTAGAAAGAGAGGGTGTAAGGCGTGATTAGGCAGGTGACGAGAGTGAAAGCGAGGATAAGCCAATCCCAGACGCTCTTGAAGAGGCTGTAGTGGAGGATGATGTGTGGTGGAGTGATGGGAGCTTCTTGTTTGTAGTACAAAGACGACCCTCCTCTGAGGTCCATGAGAGCGTTGCAAGCTGTGAATGAATCAGGCTTCGAACGCTTGAAAAACTCGAAGAAGGCCCGTTGAGAAGGGAAAGTGTCGTTAATATTTTTGAAGTTCTTGTAGCCTTCTGCCTGACTGGCAACCTCCTCTGCAGACACTGCAGTGTGCTGGAGACTTGCCTCTCCCAGGGAAGCCACTTTGTTCTCGCAAAGCCTCCTCCAAAAGCCGTCGTGAAAACTTTTATGGAAAATCGAGTTACCAAAAAGCTTTCCTTCTGGTCTCTGAGATCCGAGGTTCAAGTTGCTTCGTTGGCTTTTCCGTGGCTCGTCATTGGTGTGGTTTGAGCGTTCATCACAAGAGGCCGTTTTGAAAATTTTGCGTTCAAATTCGTCGCTGTGGTCGCTGTGGTTGATGTTCGAAGTGTGGTTAAGAGCGTTCATGTGGTTGTTGAAGAAGACCAATGACCTGGTGGCTTGTGGCTTCGACTGAAGCATGTCATTGTTCACTCTCCTCTTCTTCTCGACTGTGATTTCGGAGAATGGATCTGCATTTCTGTCGACGTTTCTATTGGACCTTTCATTCTCGCTGTTGTTCCTGTCGCTTGTGTCGTTCTCGCTGGCGGAGGCTTGGATGGTTTTCGGTCGTTTGACAGAAAAGGCAAACCTTGACAGCTTGTTTTTGCGGACTCCTGAAATTCAGGGGTGGTGGAAATTCCAAGTGAATAGAATCAAAACAGATGTTTATTCGGCGAAAGGATGAACCAGGCCTTGTAACAGCACTTAATTTCGGTAAAAATAGCAATTCAAACCCATGTACCGCGTTCGTTGACGATGGATTCACATTTTTATTGATTCCCTTGCTACATTTGAAATTCATAAAAATTCATCACTTCCAAAATGTCTAAGTTGGCCTTTTACTTTCGTGGTTTTACGGTGGTTGTTTGGAAACCAAGGGCCTTGAAACTCTACGGGGTTAATGCCACTATAATAATATTCGTTTTTGTATTGTATTGTATTGGCTGTTGTGACTACACTCGACTGGCTCATTTGACGAAATCTCTTTTGAGCTCCATCCAAGCGTAACAAACTTTGAGTCACCTACTCAACCACTAAACCTCATCGTCATCAAACCTTCCGTGTTTTTTAGGCGAATCCACTTCATCTCGAAGCTTGCAAGAGCATACAACACGAAAGGAACAATACACAAACAATCAATACAATGCATTCATATGAACAGAATTAACATTCATTTCTGAAATCCATTCATATTGTTATAGCTACGCTTCTGTTTCAAAGTCCATTGATTCAATTTGAAACACCTCAGAGCATTTCCTTCATCAATAAACCTCCTTTGGTTTTTTAGGTTGAATTTTCAAAGTCCTCAGATTTAAGACCTGATAAAACGCATTAAAAATGTTATCTTTGATTCTATTTAGTATTTTTTAATTTAATTTGTTTGAAATAATATTCTAAAACACTTTTGTTTATGTTGATGAACTCAATATGAAGTTGGTTGCGTGTGCACTTTTAAATAAAAATGAACATTTGCAAATGAGTTTTCAGAGAGGAAGGTCGATTATGATAATTCCTGAAAACATAAAGACTTCTAGTAACTATGGCAGCTGCTGACAGGTCCTCTCGTTGCTTGTTGTGCACTTTTCAGGCTTTCTGTTCCCTTCAGAGCTCATTTCAGCTCAAATCGAGGTTACAATCCATGCTAATCCGTTTGCTCAATCCCGTCCTGCTCTTCTCTTCATGCTACTTATACAGAAATGTCTACATAATCAGTTAGTATCGATTATTGTAGCTTGTGAAGAATGTTGTTTGGAAGCGACGAAAACAGAAAAGAAGGCACAAAAAAGTAAACTAGAATGAGTTTGAGTGGTGAGTGGTGGATTTCAAGCTCATACCTCCGTTCTCCAGCAAGATGGGTTTCTTCACTGTGGTGATGTCCTTGGCCAGGATGATGTTGAGGATGAAAGAATTCTTCTTGTCTCTTACGGATATTGTCTTCAACAAGAACCACGCTGGCTCGCCTGTTGGTGGAGGCGTGTGCAGGCGATCACGACCAGATCTTCGAAGCTAATTTCATGAACTACTCCCGAAAACGCTCCATTGTATTTCAATGCGCTTTGGCCGCACCAGCCAAAAACTAAACAAACAGTTTATTTCCCGTCACAAGAATGGTCTTTGAGGTTATGAGGTCATTAGCGTAGTTATGGAGGGTTTAGAGATTCAGAGGTTTGGGAGGTTTGAGAGGTTTGGGAGGTTTGAGAGGTTTGGGAGGTTTGAGAGGCTTGGGAGGTTTGAGAGGTACAAACACACCTGACTTCCTGTAGAGAAGCATTTCCAGCTCGTCAGAGAGGCTGGTGTCGATCATGCGCTTCCACTTCTCAATGGACACTTTGTTAGTCAGCTTGCCGTGCATGCAGTGCAGGCTGGCAGGCCTCTGGAAGAAGTCACTCTTGTCGAAGCCGCTCTGGAGCAGGAACCTCTTGTCTACAAACACCACTGGACTGCCCAAGATTTTCGTGTTTGTGATCAAGAACCCGGAATCTGTGTTTGTGGGTGTTTGTAGGTGTTTGTGGGTGTTTGTGAGTGTTTGTGGGTGTTTGTTGCTGTTTTTGAGTCTTTGTAAGTGTTTGTGGTGTTTGTAGGTGTTTGTAAATGTTTGTAGTGTTTATAGTGTTTGTAATGTTTGTGGTGTTTGTGATGTTTGGAAGATTTATAGAAGGTGATGGCTGCCAAACTGCACACCAACAGAACACAATCGTTACAAAAATGCGACAACGTCACCATTGCATTCGCAGAGTTTTTCAATCTTCTGGATGAAAGTGTTTTGGGGGGCGACGAGACACCTCTTGGGAGCCATCAGGGCACTCTTCACAGCTTTTGCAGGCTCATCAATGGATCTCGAGTGCCTCTCAGGTCGGGTGCCTCTCAAGTCGGGTGCCTCTCAGATCGGGTGCCTCTCCGGTCGGGTGCCTCTCAAGTCGGGTGCCTCTCAGGTCGGGTGCCTCTCAGGTCGGGTGCCTCTCAGGCTAGGTGCCTCTCAGGCCAGGTGCCTCTCAGGTCGGGTGCCTCTCAGGTCGGGTGCCTCTCCGGTCGGGTGCCTCTTTGGTTGGATGCCTCTCAGGCCAGGCGCCTCTCTGGTCGGATGTTTCTTAGGTCGGGTGTCTCTTAGGCCGGGTGTCTCTCCGGTCGGATGTTTCTTAGGTCGGGTGTCTCTCAGGCCAGGCGCCTCTCCGGTCGGATGTTTCTTAGGTCGGGTGTCTCTCAGGCCAGGCGCCTCTCCGGTCGGATGTCTCTTAGGTCGGGTGTCTCTTAGGTCGGGTGTCTCTCAGGTCGGGTGTCTCTTAGGTCGGGTGTCTCTCAGGTCGGGTGCCTCTTAGGTAGGGTGTCTCTCAGGGCTTACGTTAAATGTTATTTTTTCAAAATTAAAATTATATTTTCTATCAACTTGGATAATGTTAATTAAATTAATTTAAATAAAACGTGGTATTAATTTAATTAATAAATTGATATGGGTGTAATTAAGTTTAAAACGTCTGCGGGACTTGAAATTGACAATGGAGAAACAAAACTGACATTCAAAATAGTTTTGTAACTTCAGAACGAGAGTTAAGGATTACAAACTGATTCAGGCGTTTTTTTTATGATATAGCTTATCACTCCTGTGGTCCTTGGTTCTCAAAGGTTAAAGGCCTTTCAAATGAAACAACGCCCGTATTTAAAGGTCACAGCGATACTTTTACAATATTTGCTTCATTACGTGAACGATTCATGTAAGCCGTGAGAATGATTTTCAAAATTTCCTCACTTGGCAAACAATTTTACAGTGGCCAACCGTTACAAGCGTGTCCTTATCCAACAACCTAACACTCGGCTGTGATGCGAGGGGGTTTATAAAGACAATAATCCAAGGGAGCCTTACAATCAGGTGTGTGCACGAACAACTGTCAGTTATTTGTTAAAATCAAATTCAACCAGTTTAAGATTTGTGTGTTTGTTTCGAAGCGACTGTTGCCACAACGCGCACAAAAGCACATTATTTATTCTTCCGATAACTCAAAATTTACTGAAACATCTGTCCTCTGCAGAATCGAGACGACTTCTTGGTAGTTTTCACGCTAATCAATGTTCAAAGATACGAGCAGACACGGCTTCTGTTCAAAATAAGCCTCCCTTTTAATCCCTCATTTCAGCACACATTGCCCCTCCTGCGTGCTTCCAGCATGCAATGGCTCACTTCTGAGACGAAAGCTCAAAAAGTTAATTAAAAGAGTCATTAAATGACAAAATAACTTGGTTTAATTAATAATTCGGAGCGACGAATGTGGCTGGAAGAGGTTTTTCTATTTATTTGAAGAATGACATAAATATCGGCTCGTACGTTCCAGTACACAAGTGTGCAAACATAAAAATAGACGCATAGTTCAAGTTTGATGTTAAGCGTCGGTGCATCGGTTTCCATGGCGACGCTACGTACGGCACTCAGGTGGAGAGGGAAGGATGGCGCTTGTGCTTGTGGGTATCTCTTGTTTATGGTACCTCGTGTTGCGTTTATGGCGTTGTGGTGTGAAGCAATTGTGCGTTGTGCGAAAAATCCAAAAAAATGGTTTATGGCGGTGATAATGACGTTTGATCGAGTTCAGCTGGTGTCTCGCAACCCGACATACGTCGATTTAACATGCTTAAAGATTTATTTCATACGATGTAGAGTAGGTTGCCTGATAGGCGTGACAATGGGGTCTTTCGATACGCTATCGAAGAATTAAAAAGGGCTGAAAGAAATGTGAATGAAGAAATCAATGGAAATGTATTAGCTGAAATGAAAGCAAAATGCGAGTAGAAAACTCATTGGAAATACGAAACGTGAATAAGTTGATCAAAGTTGCATATGGTTTGTTAAAAACTTTTGATAAAGTTTGCAAGACTGGAGCTTTGTGTAAATTGATTCAAACATACCCGAAATAACCGTTTGAAAGTCTAGATCCTAACTCTATCGACTGAAAAATAAAAAAATAAAACCTACGAAGGGTAGCTTTAGACGTGTCGAGAGTGATTTGGTAGACAGTCGAAAGCAGGAGGTCTGAGTGTTCCATAAATCAAAGGTGTCAAGAAATCATAAGCAAATATCAACACAACAATGACGCTTTACACGCGAAATGAGGTATAGGGAACACTAGGGTTGGACTTGTGAGCCCCTCAAAGTGAGATTCTTGACACAGTGGTGTTGCATCGTTCGAGTAACTCTCGTCTTCTTGCTATTCACACCGTCTCGAACAGACCTCCATTGTCCGTAAATTATTTGCAAAGACATTGATTACAAATATATAAGAGATTATAAATACGATTGTACGAAGATCGTCATATGTGAACTTGAAAACGCATTTTTCAGTTTTTAGCTTGGGCGGTTTGCAGGGCTGGAGATTGGAGGAGCTTTATCACCTTCATCGGCGTGATAACCTCTGTCGAGTGTCGATGAGGAGTCGATGCAGAGTCGATGTGGAGTCGATGTGGAGTCGATGTGGAGTCGATGTGGAGTCGATGTGGAGTCGATGTGGAGTCGATGTGGAGTCGATGTGGATTCGATGTGGAGTCGATGTGGAGTTGATGTGGAGTCGATGTGGAATCGATGTGGAGTCGATGTGGAGTCGATGTGGAGTCGATGTGGAGTCGATGTGGAGTCGATGTGGAGTCGATGTGGAGTCGATGTGGAGTCGATGTGGAGTCGATGTGGAGTCGATGTGGATTCGATGTGGAGTCGATGAGGAGTCGATGTGGAGTCTATGTGGATTCGATGTGGAGTCGATGTGGAGTCGATGTGGAGTCGATGTGGAGTCGATGTGGAGTCGATGTGGAGTCGATGTGGATTCGATGTGGAGTCGATGTGGAGTCGATGTGGAGTCGATGTGGAGTCGATGTGGAGTCGATGTGGAGTCGATGTGGAGTCGATGTGGAATCGATGTGGAGCCGATGTGGAGTCGATGTGAAGTCAATGTGGAGTCGATGGAAAGGGCCCTCAAAGCTGCTTGTGGATGGCGTGCAGTTGGTCGCTGTCCATGCCGCTGTCGCAGCAGCACGAGCCACTCAGTTCGCTCTCCGACGCGTCTTCGTACAGCTTACCTCTGGTGGTCTGCAGCTGCTGTGCCCTGCTGGAACCCTTGAATGCGCAGTTCTTCGGAATGGTGTTATTGTTGATGTTGCTGTTTTTGTTGATGTTGTTAGTGTTATTGTTGTTGTTTTTGTTGGGACTGATGTTGTTGTTGATGTTGTTGTTGTTGTTGTTGTTGTTGTTGTTGAGATGATCGTTGTCATTGCTGTTACTGGAAACAGTGAGGTTGGAGGCGGCTGTGTTGTGCTTGAGGTCACACTGGGGTGATTTATTTTTGAATTAGAATGATCGCCACGATCTGAACAACCACCCGGCATGCATTCGAACATAACCATTGAAAGTATCAAAATGAAATGTTCTCATGCATGGGAGTTAAAGATTGATGACTATCGAGATAAAGAAGAGACGAAAAGAATGAAAAATGGCCGCTGTTAGGAGTTTCGTTGTTGTGGCTTATCAGGACAAAGGCCGATTGAAGGTGAATTGTGGCATGACTCTACTTCATTCTCTTTCAATCAAGCCATCTTTCTATTGAGATTGTTTTTGAGATATATGACGAGCGTAAACATCTGAGCTTGTCTGGGTCATTGCAACCGGCTTACGAACTTCAACTCGAACTCAACCGACAATGCTGGTGCAAGGTTGCGTACATTCTCATAGACTCGAGACATCGCAGTCAATTTTGTAGGCCTTTGTAATGAAGAGTTTTGATTGCCTGCTAAAACAAGTGTTGTTTTTCATGGCTTGGCACGCTTGAAAAAACCTTAAAAACTCCAAAAATAATAATTTTCTGTTTTTTTAATTTTTCATTCCGATAAGATAATTTTTTTCATTTTTTTATTTTAATCAGAAATTCATTCAAAATAAACGTTCGTTTCGTGACGCTTTGCAAAACTTTCAATTCAGTTTGAAACGTTCTCAGCGCTGGTCAGGGGCTCCTTCAAACCTAAGAAACGAAAAAAAAATTAAAGATTTTGAAAAAATTAAAATTTTTGAAGAAAAAACTACTCAGTTTTATTACAACCATAAAAGTAGGCTTTCGAGACGAACTCTTGCGGACTATTTTGACAATCACTGCTTGTGTGAGAGTTCTGGAAACTTCCATGAGGGGTTTAGCGTCTTATTCATGATGATATTAATAATTTCTCACCTCTACATGCATCTCTTTGGACCCTCCAGTACGTTACAATGCAGTTAGAACATTGTTACACTACAAATAGATAAATCTAAACCTTCCAATGGCAAAAGACTGCAGTTATCACAGCTCCTTCTTAATTACACTAATTAACTTGAAGCAATTGCGTGCAAAGAAACACAGTGGATTAAGAGCAGAGAGGTGAGTGACGTCTCAAAGCTTCGGTGCAGTAGCAAGTTATCCACGGGTTGTCCATTTATGCGCCACAACACCAGTTGAAGGCTTTTTGAGGAAAAACCTGCTCACGCAATCGATAGCCGATGCACTCAAAAGGAAGACTCATCTGCTAAGTGAAATGTTCCTAGCTTCCCTGATTTATCGCTATTTCCCTGTAATTGAGACTCGAGTCGTCAATAAAGAAGCCATATAGATATCTCATACATAAGCATGTAAATTGTATTTCAAAAAGTGCACAAAACTCAAAGAATACAATGAAAAGATTCAGAACTTTAACTGGTTGCAGAATGGATTATTGTGATGGTTCAAGAGCGCTGAATAATTTAAGAGCTACAAGTTGATAGTGCTCGTGAGGCGCGATAGGGTGTGATTTAGGGGCTGAACAGGAAAGTTTGAGAGGCAGCTGTGGGCGATATGGAAGGAGTGAAGGAAGAGTTGTCTGCGATTTGTTACAAAGAAGAAATGATATCAGAATTGTTATCATAGACACGAGAGAATGCTTGCTCGTCTTCCTTGCACTAAGTGTTTTTGATCTTCCAATTGATTGTGGCTTGTAAGGCGTGACTTGTCAAAAGTATGAGCCAAAGAACGTGAAGGCAAACAAGGGGCCTATGGAGAAGGACTATTAAACTCCGTTTGCAAGTTGTCTCGAGATAAGGCAAGTCGTGTGCTGAGGCAGCTGAGGAAGAAAGCATTGATCCTGGCGTGTCTATTGATCTAGGACAGGCAATGAGATGGGTTGGTGGTGTTGGAGATGAGTGATATCCTGCGTCTCTGCAAAATTTTCATTCGATAACGCTCGCATTTGTTTACGTATTTGCTCTCAGAGGAGTGCATAGAGGCAGGCTCTGTTTGTCTTCTGCCACTCACTCCAAATGGTGTTTGAAACATTTCAAAACCATGCTAAAAGTCGCTTTTTCTACCTTTTCTGCTTTGCATGCGTTTGAGGGGTTCGAGGTTGTTGTCTGCTCATAACTCAAACAGTTCTTATTGAGTGCCTCGTTTCGAGCGGAGCAATGGCGAATGCGTAATGAGGCCCTGCAGGAGACCGCTTGATTGCCAACGCGTCTCCCATCTAGAGCAGGCAGTCATTCACATTCTTCTTGCCTCCTCCTCTTCTTCCTATTTCTGATTCTTTTCGTGCTGTTGCAAAAATGATAATTTACAACACCTGAAAATTTTATGAGATTAAGTCTTTCTGTTTTATTTCGATCGGTTCTGTTTGAAATAAATCAAAGACTTAGGAGTGAAGCTCATCCATTGAAAGCAATTCTTATTTTCGTTTTCATAAACTTTTCAAATACCTTTCTAAAAATAGGGTTCTGGAAACGTGGAGCATTTTGTCTGGAGTCAAAATGCCCTTGCTTTGATATGTATGCCTTATACAAGTCACTAAATTGTCTTTATTACTTGCAATACCGAGACATTTAATGAAAGGCAAGTTCCATTGATATTTCGTGAGCATTCAACTGTAGTCTTTGTTTCATATATTCATACACTTTTTATTCAAGCAGCATTTTGGAAAATTGCAAAAAAAGGAAAAAGTTTTTTTATAATTTATGATGGCCTCTCATTGATCTGCTTTGACATGATTACGAGAATAGCACAGAAGTTTTGCATTCAGTAAATGTTTTTCTTTAATTTTCTGTTCGAATTCTTAAAATATGTTTTTATGTTCCTTCGAGGAATTCATAGGTAGCTATAAAAACATATTCTCGAAACCAAGTGGATACTAAAGCTTGGAATTCACAAAAACAAAACAACAAAAATATAAAAAACGAAGTAAAACAGAAAACAAAGCGATGCTGTGATGTGAGGTTACCTTTCAGTACGGTAACAAACTGAGAAGAACCACACGTTTTGAGGTAATAGGGCTTTGATGACGTCAAACAAATGGAAGACGTTTATGAAATATTTTAAAAATAATTCTGGAAAGGCTGCTAAAAAATCTTTCGTTGTAGAGCCCTTATGGAATTGTAAATTTTATGAATAGTAATGAGCTAGCAGGCGTTTCAGCTCACCCTTGGTGCCTGTCTTCGTTGATGCGCCTTGCCTGCAGGCCTGTGGCAGTGGTGGTGTGAGCCGAAGAGAGGCTTCTGTTGTCTAAGTCCGTGTTGGTGAAAGTTGTGGTGGTGGTGGTGGTTGTGGTGGTTGTGGTGGTGGTTGTGGTGGTGACCTAGTCGACTCGCCACAGACTTTCTGGTGAGTCTTTGACAAGAAAATGCCTGTGAGAAAAAAAAGTTTTGATAATAATAAAAATAATAGTCATAATAAAAGTAGAGATAAAAAGTGAATGTTTGCGTAGCATTGTCTCAATGGAACAAGTTAGGGACTTCTTATTTACACAGAGCAGAAAAGGTTGCAAGCTCAAAGGGAAAAAGGTTTACTTTTTTGTGCACCAAAGAGTCGTGGTTGTCTGATTCATAGTTCTTGCTTTTGTTTTCGACGGCATTGTTTGCGGTGCCGCACTTGGTGCACTTGCCATCGTTGGCGCAGCTGCGAATGCTGTTGCAGCTGTTGTAACAGCAGCAGCGGCTGTTACAACCGGTGTTACTCCTGTAACACGCCTTGTTGCCCTTGTCATACTGGCAGAAAGAAGTGGCCGTGAGAGGCGTGGTGGCGTTCGATTTGACAGCCAGTTCATTGCTGGTGGGTGAGAGGGTGTTACAGTGGTGTTCGATGCAGTTGTACGTGGAACAGCACGACTGCTTCGACTCAATGCTGTGCACGCTGAGTTCTTTCCACGTGTCCACCCCCTCATCGTTGCCCGTCCAGTTGTCGGTGATCTTGAGTCCCTCGTACCTGCTGCCGATGCCACAACTGCTGCCTGTCAGCAGGGATCCTTGTATGAACCTCTTGTCGGTGTAGCAAGAGTTTGTCATCGCCACAGAATTTTCCAGGTCCTCCTTGTCTCTCTTCCTCTTGCGCATGCGCTTGCACATGACTGCAGTTGCAATTATGCACACCAGGCACAAAATGCTGGCGATGACGCAACAGACAGTCAGCAGGAGAGGCAGAAGATACTTTTGATCCATGCCGTGCCATCCCTCATTCTCCTCAAGCACCACGTCTTGCACGAGGGCCAGACTGCCCTTGGAGTTGTTGACGTTGATGAGAAGAACTGCCACTTTGGAAAGGGAAGGCGTTCCATGGTCCTCCGCCAGCACCAGCACCTGATATAGCCCTTCCTCTTCCAGGGCTTTCAAGGTTACTATCTCTCCAGTCGTTTCGTTGACCTCAAACATCCTGCTCTGCACGTGTGCCTTCTCGAATGCGTCCTTCGCCACGGCTCCGTTGTTTCGGGATTCGTCATTCATGGCGCTTTGTTCCCCCAACTGTTCGCTTTTAATGATAGAGTAGGAAATCTTTGAGTTTTCGCCTGGACCGTCTTCATCGGTAGCTTCCACAGTACACACCACTTCTCCCACCGCGTGTGAGGTGCTTATAGTGGCCTTGCTGGAGGGTTGGGAAGGGAATTTGAAAACTGGGGTATTATCATTCTCATCGAGTATGCGTATCGTAACGTTAACCAACGAAAATACGTTCGCTTTGGAAGGAGAGTTATCTATTGTAGCAACAGGATTATAAGCTTTGACTACTAGATTATATCTCTCTCTTTCTTCGCGATTAAATCTGGCATTCGTGCTAAGAATCCCTGATTGTTCGTCTATTTGGAAGACGTGAGAAGTGGTTGAAGGCAGCAATTCGTAAAAGATTTCTTTGAAAGCAGGTGTTATGTCTGCGTCAGTGGCTTTCACTTGACCAAGGATGTTTTCGTGGAAGTGAGCGTTCTCAAAGGTTTGGAAGGAGTAATGACTCTCTGTAAAGACTGGCTTTTCATCGTTTGTGTCGACGATTGAAACGCTCACAGGAATCCACGACCAGTTTTCAATTTCTCCATCGTCTTCCTCCTTCTCATCATCGTTCAAAGACTCATAAGCGATAGCTTTGTAGTTGAGTTCTGAAGGCATGGTTTCGTAGTCGAAAGAAACCAGCGCGAAGAGGTGACCATTTCTCTCGTCCAACTGAGCCAGATTCATCACGTTGAAGCTCATTCGCTCGCCTTCCTCGTAGTCAGGCAATATGTCATCATTGTGGCTGAAGAGACCTTTCGAGCCGTAATTGTTCCTTCTATCCAATAAATCTTTCATGCCTTGAGAAGAGTTCACCATGGGCTGCAGCGCGTAGAAGGTGTTTGCGTTTTCTGACGTGTCGAGGTCGTGAGCTTTCAAGGTGGCCAGCAGCTTTCCGATTTCATTTCCTTCTTCCACTTCTATACGAATTTGTTTTTCCATAAATAGCGGTCTGTTGTCGTTGACGTCATTGACTCTGACGTAAATGCTGGTGGTGCTGGTGCGTTGCGGCGTGCCTTGGTCCGTGCAGTGCACCACCACCTCGTAAAAGGGTACCTTCTCTCGGTCCAGAGGCCTCGCTGTCTCCAGCTTGTAACCATCTTCGTAGTACGAGGACAGTTTGAAGTGGCCCAGGTAGGATACTTCCTTTTTTTCCTTTGACGTGTCCTTCTTGTCGCGATGCCTCTTCACGTGCTTCAAGCCGCATATGCACTCTGCATTCTTGCCTGCGTCTTCATCGTTTACAGACAAAAACGCTACAAACTTGTCAGCTTCTGCGTTCTCGGTGATGTCGAAGTAGCTGACCACTCCGCTGGTGCCTAGAGAGTCTTCTTCGTTGCCGAAGGAGGTGACCGTGATGACAGGGTCGTTGTCATTTTCATCAGACACCTCGATCGACACCCGCACAAAGGCGGAGTTCTGTAGGGTGGTGCCTGAGTCGAAGGCTTCGACGATGAACTGGTGCGATTCCAATGTTTCTCGGTCGAGTTCGCTGGTGAGGATGACGTCTCCAGTGTTTGCATCAACCGAGAACATGTGTCCATGTAGGACCTGGGAAGACTCGCTCATGCGGTAGTGAACCTCTGCGTTTTGTGCTTTGTCGGAGTCGCTGGCGTGCACCCGTAACAACACCTCCCCTCTGCCAATCCTCTCAGACACTCCTGCCGAGTAGGCCTCCATGTCGAAGACTGGAGCGTTATCGTTGACGTCATCAACATCCACCCACAACGTCATACGACCCTTCTTGCCTCCCGAGTCAACCGCCTCGACCTGGCATTCAAACTTGTCTCTCGATTCTCTGTCCAGTCTTCTCGATTGCATCAGATACAAATCTCCATCGATGCTCTCCAAGCCGAAGTAACTCCCATCTTCATCATCATCTCCACCACCATTATCACCACCATTATCACCATCATCATCAACATCATTATCACCATCATTATCATCATCTTCATCACCATCATCATCACCACCCTTGTCATAAACATCGTCAGCTTTCTTCCCCTCCTCCCGACCTCTCTCCTGGTCGGGTGCGCAGAGGATGGAGTAGGTGAGTGGCTCGTTTGGGTCGTCCAGGTCCACAGCAGGCGACAATTGGTAGCGACTCTGTGGCTTGGAACCTTCGCTTATGCTCACCCTCACCTGCTTGCTTGCAAAGCTTGGTGTGTTGTCGTTAATATTCACCAAGAAGACCCTTACCGTGACGACCTTGTGTTTGTTGTTTTTGTTTTTGTTATTGTTATTGTTGTTGTTATTGTTATTGTTGTTGTTATTGTTGTTGTTATTGTTATTGTTTTGGCTGCTCGTCCCTCTGGTCTTAATGACGATCACTTGTAAATCAAAGTAGCATTTGTTTTCTTTGTCTTGGCCATGTTGGTAGTGATCAGAACTTTGTGATTTATGGCTTGAGCCAGAAAGGCTGCTGCTGTTGTTGTTTTTATTGTTGTTGTTGTTGTTTTTATTGTTGTTGTTGTTGTTTTTATTGTTGTTGTTGTTGTTGTTGTTGTTTTCATTGTTTTTGTTTTTATTATTGTTGTTTTTATTGTTGTTGTTGCCAGGACACAGTGTTTCTCTATTGAGAACTCTCTTGGTCAGCAAGTGACCCGTCTCCTTGACCAGCAGGAAGAGGGAGGACGGGTAGGTGTTGGCGTTCTTCAACATCATTATGACTTCATCGTCCTTGACGATGTTGCTGATGTTTTTGAGGTTCGCTTTGATGTTTGCCACGAACGTCCTTGGTTCCTGCTCTTCCAACACATCAAAGACCAAATGCGGAACAATATACCTATTTTTGGTATTACTATTTTTATTATTTTTATTATTTTTATTAATATTATTATTGTTGTTGTTGTTCTTGTTGTTCCTATTTCCGATTTTATCGGGCTGACTCGTGACGAATTCAAATGAGATTATGAAGGGCAGAATGAATAGACAAATCGGCTTCATTTTGGACTGTGCCTGCGTGGTTGTTGAGTGTATCAATGGAGAAATGGCAAAGGATTTTGTGGCACTTTCATTAGCACTACACACGTTTAAGCGAAATCAATGGCGAGAGAGTATAGCGGTCGACGAGATTGCGCCATTGTGTTGCGAAGAAGACAAATTCAAAACGACAGCACATTAAAACGTCACCACCACGTGACCTCCAAAGCTTTCAGACGCTACAAGCAGCTTTGAAAACATTGACGAGTCCCACTGCATCTTTTGAGCTCGTGTCGCCTCAGTTGCTGGAGTGACTCGTTCGTAGAGACAGCCTTGGTCCTTCGAAGCAACAACGAAAGCCACGGTTTGTTGTTGTTATTGTTGTTGTTGTTATTGTTTTTGTTGTTATTGTTGTTGTTATTGTTCTTGTTATTGTTGTTGTTATTGTTGTTATTGTTGCTGTTATTGTTGTTGTTTTTTGTTGTTTTTGTTGTTTTTGTTGTTTTTGTTGTTATTGTTGTTGTTATTATTGTTGTTGTCATTGTTACAACTTCTAATCCACACATAATTGTTATTGACTGAATTTACTGCGTCATTTATTTGTCACATTCGACCTGCCAATTACATGAAGAAAAATCATAGAGAATCGATGCATGACAAGTCATCTGCTATTCAAATCTCGTTTGACCCGCTTTGAAAATGACATTTTCAACTTCAACCGTGACGTTGTTTTATTTCATGAAAGATCTCAAACGGCATAAAGGAAGTCACGTCACGTGGTTAATCAGGGAGTCATTACTTTTACGCTAGTCATAACGCATCTGGTGGTTTGTCTGATAACATTAAATCGGGCGTACGATAGAAGAGATAACAGAATTTGCGCTTTCAAACATTTGAGGGTGCTCCGATGCGAGAAGACTCGAAAAATTTTTAATGAATTCGGATTTTTTTCAACTTTTTGAGTGCACAGGCTTCTGATTGGTTACATCAGTGCAGTGATTCAACTTGTGCTTACGTGAGTGAAGTGGCATCATATGAGGCTCGCATATGAAGCCGCAGTAGGAAGCAAGAAGAACGAAGGAGCGTTGTGAAGGTTAAATCTTCGCTGTTGTGACGTAACGCTCGCTAACTAGCGGTCTCAAAAAAGTCGTAAAGAACGGATGGTGAGCTTGGGCACGTCTTGCACATCGCCTTCAAGTTATTGTCTTCGATCACGACTTTTTTGGTTCATGATAACGAAGGAAATCAATTTTGAAGCCTCTTCAGCCACCCAAGCAAAAGGGCTTGCAAGCGTGTGTCCTGCGCATCCATCCTTGGTGCTTCTACCGACCCATTGGTTACCTCAAGTCGAGCGTGAGTGGAGGCATAGGAGAGATGTGAAATGTCTTTCAATATAGAGAGCGGTTATGCATATTCAAAAGCGCCAGGCCTTGTTGGGAACCTTTAATCAATACCAGATTAGGTGGGATGACCAGATAAGAGCCGACTCTGCATCAGAGTGTCATTTTTCTTATATTTATTATTATTATTATTATTATTATTATTATTATTATTATTATTATTATTATTATTATTATTATTATTATTATTATTATTATTATTATTATTGTTATTATTATTATTATTATTATTATTATTATTATTATTATTGTTATTATTATTATTATTATTATTATTATTATTATTATTATTATTATTATTATTACTATTATTATTATTATTATTATTATTATTATTATTATTATTATTATTATTATTATTATTATTATTATTATTATTATTATTATTATTATTATTATTATTATTATTATTATTATTATTATTATTATTATTATTATTATTATTATTATTATTATTATTATTATTATTATTATTATTATTATTATTATTATTATTAACGTTCTTTGTTTTTATTATTTTACTCATCGGAGTATGAGCAAACACTGCCTTGTTTGTTGAGTATTCCTCATCCCTTCTAAGCATCAGTTCTTTCGGAAGAGGCAACGCACAAAGCGGCAATTGTTTTGTAACAACATTTTATCATCAATAAAAACCTCGCACTCTTCACAAAGGCATTTGCGACGCTGTTTTGAAGTTCCATGATTTAGACATTTTAAGATTTATTAAGGTATTCTGAGGTATTCTGAGATTTCGAAACTGTAAGATTTAGGTATTCTGAGATTTCGAAACTGTAAGATTTAGGTATTCTGAGATTTCGAAACTGTAAGATTTAGAAAGTTTAATATTTAGAAACTGTAAGATGTTGGAATGTCTAGAAGTGAACAAATGCTTCGAACGTCAGAAGGATGGTCGGCTTAGAGAAGGTAGATTGAAGTAAGCTCTGAGTATTAAAGCCCAATTACGGAAGCAACCACAACGTTTGTTTGTTCAATGCTTGAAATTGCAAGTCCCCACAAGACCAAGCGGCTCAGGAAGCAGAAGGAGGAGCTCTGTTTCAAAATGCACTTCTCTTCTTCGTTGTGCGTAATCATTTCTGGCCATAATCACTTCAGCCTCGCTTGCCACTTTCGCATTGTTTTATTAGCCTTTCGTTTGATAGCTCCTTCCACAAACTTCAATATCACTCATACACTAGACCACAATTCTTCAGCTCGGACGGTTAATCAGGTAATAAATGACTGTGAAATGAATTCTCTGAACGAAGTGAAAATCATGCGGACGTCTTTGTTGTTTTCTTTCACTTGTCTTCTCTGTGAGCTCGCGCGTGGAGTTATCGCTACAAGATAGAGAAAAAAATAATAAATTTTTTTGTTTGGGGTTTGAAAAGGCACATTTTGCAGAGATAAAGGCAAAAAGCACGAAGAGTTATCGGTATCCAACACCCGAAAGGAACAAAGCACGCAGAATATGAATAATGGATGAGTTTGTTTTGATCAGCGCCTAAAAAGTGCATAATTAATCAGCTTTAGAAACAAAGTGCTTGAATGATCCTTGCGGCCTCGTGGGACCATTTGCGAAAACACACATCGCTTGATGTTAATTAACACATAAACGCTCCCATTACCAAAATAACCTGCAGTTAACTCTTAAACTCTTGAAATGGGCCTTCATTACGCAGTGAAGAGACTGGCAGGTATGAGTTTAAAAGGTGTTGAAGTGTTGAAGAGAGCGAGGAAAGGGGGCGAGAGGATGGAAGCAAGATGGAGGGCCAGGCGCAACAGCGCCTTGTTCTCCGCTTCAAAAAAAGCTTAAGTTTAAAATCCTTCAGAGCTTTTATTGCAAACACATTTTCGAGTTGAGAGTGAGTTTGCGGTGTTGATAGGTTGAACTATTTTTTTAAAGATTTTACAAAAAAATTCAAATTTAGCCTCCAAGGACTAATGTATAAATTATTTGATAATATTCATACTGGTGCAATAAGTACCGAGTGCAGTTTATTTTTCTGTGTGTAATAAACTTTGTTTAAAAAGCTATTAAAACCTTAAAAGCTTTGGAAAGAGGCTACGTTTCATAGCTGAAAGTGAAATGTGCTTGAAAAATCGACAACTTCTAGACGCTTCGTCGCACACTCCTCCACTCAATTGAGTTGCAACTAAGCGAAGAAAGCATAAATTCGATTGTAAACTTTGATGGGACATTCATGGAATTTATCTTCACACACCCGTCCTAACTCATGAGTAGTTAAGCGGCGATAAACTACAATATATGGAGAGGCTGGTTAATAAAGTCCATAATAGTCTCAAATAGAAAGCTTTTGTTGATGGCGCCGTAAATAAAGGCCAGTATGGTGCAAACGAGACGTAATTGAGTGAGGCACGCTTGTTTGAAATGCCATTGAAGGTTTGAAAGGGGTGCAGTCGATTGAATCTGAAACACGAATCTCGCAAGAAGCAACCTTTGAGTTCACCACATGGAGGCCATGGTGGCTTGAAGTGGGCGGCGTGTGGAGGAGGAGCGGTGATGAGTAGAACCTCTTAGTTATCAAGTGACTTCTTTTATGTTCCAGTCATGGATGCTGTGTTTGCTTTGATCAAGATAATAAATCCAATTTGTGAAGCGCCAAAACAAGCAACTGAGGCGCAACTAGGTGACTAAGCCACTCTATGAAGGCGTCTGTTCTTTACCTGAGTTACCGCGTTTTACAACTCAAACGTGAGCTTAGCCGGATATCACACCCTGAGCCTCCCGTTCTCAAAGCGGCCTTGCTAACCAATATGATACAGACGCATACTTTGATTTTGTTGTTTTTGTTGTTGAGGATGATGTTGATGATGATGATGTTGATGTTGAGGTTGTTGTTGTTGATGATGATTTTGTTGTTATTGTCTTTGTTGTTGATGATTGACAGACCTCATCCATAAAGTACCTGCTCCAGCGACACTCAAAACAAAATTTCGCAGCAAAAAAATATTAAAAAAAACATTTCCGATGAGAAATGAGGGCGAGCGAACACGCGTAGCAAAAACAAATTACTTCGGTCAGCTAACTGCTCCCAACGTCATCATCATCAAAACGCCCAGCGCGTTACGAGCTCCCAGTGGCCTTGCAGTATTCCCTGCGGTCGCGTAGTTAATCGCATCATATCATCACAAAGTGCCATTGCTCTCTGCACTTCATAATTCGGACTTTTTCGTCGCTGAAAACGCAAAGGTCTGCTGAAGATGATAGGAGGGTATTCTGATCGGGAATGGGAGCTCCGTTCTGTGACGTCACAACAAACAGAGGGCTCGTGAGGAGGAGGGAGAGGAAGGGGAGGGAGAGAGGGAGGGGCGGGAGAGAGAAAGGGGAGGGAGAGAGAGAAAAGGAGAGAGAGGGAGGAAGAGAGAGAGAGGGAAGGGGAGGGAGAGAGGGAGGGGAGGGAGAGAGAGAGAAAAGGAGAGAGAGGGAGGAAGAGAGAGAGAGGGAAGGGGAGGGAGAGAGGGAGGGGAGGAAAAGAGGGAGGAGGGGGGAGAGAGGGAAGGGGAGGTATAAAGGTCCCTTGTACATTTCCAATGCCTCTGACATCAAATATGCACTCAGTTTTTTACGACCATCGGGTGAATTATTCAAACAACAGCGTCACAAGCTTCGAGCCTCAAAAAGAGAAGAGCGACAGAGGTGGTGAGGTCTGATGGTTATGGTGGGCTTATCGCTAGTGGAGCTTTATTCTAGAACATTCATTATTACTGCTAATATTTTCTCACTGTTAATTCATTGTTTAAAAAAACTAAATAAAAATATATAAATAATCCTTATTATCATTCCTTGCTAGTTGTGAAGTTTATGCAAGTCTACGCCTAGTTTTCAAACTATCTGGCACCCGTCACAATGGGTTGTGAGACTCACTTATAACAACAACCACTCGGCACCACCAGAACCTTTGTGAGAGGGCTAGTTAAATTTTTATGGTGTTTGAAGAGCTGTAAGTAGTAGTGGTAGGAGTGTTTGAGAATTGGTTTAGTGTTGTTTGGCAATGTGTTGTAGCGGTGGTGGTGTTGTGTGTGGTAGCAGTGGTGTTGTTGTGTGTTTTAGCGGTGATGGTGTTGTGTGTTGTAGCAGTGGTGTTGTTGTGTGTGGTAGCGGTGGTGTTGTTGTGTGTCGTAGCAGTGGTGGTGTTGTGTTGTAGCGGTGGTGTTGTTGTGTGTGGTAGCGGTGGTGGTGTTCAGGGTAGTTAGAGAGTCATAAAACACACGGTGTTTTTGATGCGCTCTGAAGGTCTTTGATGTGACTGTCATCACGAGGACCAATCAAACCTCCATCGGCTTGTTGTGTCAAAGCTGCCAAAGGTGCCTAACATCATATCGCTTCTTTGTTCGTTTTTTGTTTTATTTGTTTTTTGTGTGAACATGTTTGCGTTTATGGCTCTTTTGTTTGCAAATTCTCCCGTCAACAAACCAATCGATGAGTGTTTAACGGCGGATTCATTCACTCAACGGTCGACAATCACCAGGAACATGCGCTCATTGCTACAACGCCTCTAATTATGTTCTTAAAAATGTGTGAACGTGAGTAGTGAGAAAGCGTTCCTGTGAGTTTTGTGTGTGTGTGTGTGTGTGTGTGTGTGTGTGTGTGTGTGTGTATGTGTGTGTGTGTGTGTGTGTGTGTGTGTGCGTGTGTGTGTGTGTGTGTGTGTGTGTGTGTGTGTGTGTGTGTGTGTGTGTGTGTGTGTGTGTGTGTGTGTGTGTGTGTGTGTGTGTGTGTGCGTGCGTACATACTTATATATTAATTTTTCTGTGCTTTCCTCTTCGCGGTTGTTTGTGTCGGTGGGGTTTAACCCCTTTTGAAGAGTCTATTACACTTTTAATAGTTTTTTTCATGCTTTTTTATGCAGTCATAAACGCCAAAGTGTTGATGAGGTCTCCTTAATGAGTGCTTTTCCCGCCTAATTCTTTTCTAATTATCGTCTTCACAAGGCGCTAGTGCATTTGTACGGATTCCCATGCAAAGTGTCTTAGCTCATGCAACTCCAGGGGTTCTTAGCATCTTTGTTTGATCCTATTAAGCACTCTTCTTCATCTACAATGATCAACATGCGCTGTTGTGTTGGCATACACAGGCCATGAAGGGCTGAATGGAGTGTTGTGAAGGCAGATTATGCTATGAATAGACAATGAATGGGTCTGCACGAATTCAGTCTCTCTTATTTAACAATCGCAATAACTAGCAACGGCAACAATACAATGCCCACGCAACAACCAGGAGTGTTTGTAGTAATATTAACAATATTAACAATAATAACAGTAATAACAACAATAACACTAATAACAATATTAACAATAAAAACAATAATAAAAACAATAAAAATAATGACATATATTACACAAATAACAATATTAACAATAATAACAATAACAACAATAACAGTACTAACATATATAAAAACATTAACAACAATAACAATAATAATAATAATAAAAATAATAATAATAATAATAATAATAATAATAATAATAATAATAATAATAATAATAATAATAATATGATAATTATTCTCATAATAATCATAATAAGGTTGATCATACTGATAGGTGTTGATAAGTTTCTCTTTGGGACTTCACACAAGGACTCCTTCAAAGCCGGTTGGTCAATGTTGATTTTTTGCTTTCAAGATTTTTCCATAACACTAGTGGTTCTTTAAAGACTGGCCTCTGTACAGTAGCTGGCGTGTCTTGGTTGTCTTACCTGTCTGTCATAAAGCTCTCCACTCGAACGCTCAATCACCCTTGAGTGATGTATGGAGGCAGAAGTGGTCGCTAAACCCTGCTGCTTTTGAATGTTTTCAAACTCAGTTTTTGAGGCCACACACGAGAAAAGCACAACCAGCCTGGGCTGAAGTACTTGATCAGGACTTCCACAGTGGAATAATGAAAGTCTAATCTAATCTAATCTAATCTAATCTAATCTAATCTAATCTAATCTAATCTAATCTAATCTAATCTAATCTAATCTAATCTAATCTAATCTAATCTAATCTAATCTAATCTAATCTAATCTAATCTAATCTAATCTAATCTAAACTAATCTTATCTAATCTAATCTTATCTAATCTAATCTAATCTAATCTAATCATTTATATAGCGCTGATTTCAAACTGTTCAAAAGCGCATCAAGAGATTAATTCCTTCGATAAATTGGTGCTTAATCTCCCTTGCAAGAGGTTTCCGAGGTTTACGATGCAATTCGTTGATAGACAAAACAGTAAATGTGTTGTTCCAGCGCGCTCTCGGGAAGAGGATGATGATAAAGGATGAAGGTGAAAATAATACACATCAAACCTTGCTTCCATCAATTAATTCCTGTCAACCTCCTCATTCGGCGCTCCATCAAAGTCCGCAACAAGCCACTTTTAATCCACATGTTCAGCATTTTCAGACGTGTTGTGTTGTTACAAAAGTTTCACGTTAAAAAATTTAACTTTTTTTTTTGATACAAAAACTGAATTCATAAAACGTGCGGGGCTTGAGCGTGCAAACGGCGTTGCGTAGCTTTTGAAGGCAAACTCGGGTATGGTTTCTTGCGTCTGAGCTCTTTCACTGTGCGAGTGTATATACAACGACCAGAAACCCGGTGCATGCGGGCTCTTTCGACTATTTGCTGCCTTATGCAATCTCTCATTCGTAACTTTACCAGTCGAAGGCCTCAACGACGCTTGGAAATGATCTTTCGGTTATGTTTCAACGGCAACCTCACCTCTTTGTATCGACAACAAAGGTTTTTCCAATGGAATTTCTTTAGTTTTTTTTTTACTTAAGATTTTTCGAACCAATGGTAAACCATTGTTTCGTCAACAGTTTCAAGCGACATTAAAACACGGGGCATAACAGAGTTGTTTAAAAAAAATTTTGAATCGTCCATTAAAGCTAGCAGCCTGTCAATCAATCAGTCGGCAAGCCTCCACCACTCCACAAAGTCCCTCAGCTCTCGCAATCTACTGAGCAATCTATTCGAAAATAATCAAAAATTTTTATAGCGCTGAGTGAGTGCTGTTCAGAAAATCTTCACTAAGCCATCCGTAATGTTGGCATGATGGAACCGGTTGAATATTCCGATAAAAAAATCCATAAAATATTTTAAAGTCTCTGTTTTCAGACGTACTTCATAGATTGGTTGCTATTGCAGGGATAGCTGGTTGTGTATGGAACCTTGGAGATAAGGTTCTGATGGAATGCCAGGGTAATTTAAGAATAATGTTTCATCATTATAAATGAATTTAATAAACATTACATATAAATATATGTATATGTATATATATATATTTATTTATATATATTTATAAATTTATATATGTATATATATGATTATACATTGGTGCGTTTTTCTTAATTGTCTTGGTTTCAGAGCCGAAGATGTTGCTTCGAGGAGGCGTGAGAAGGCGTGAAGAGGTTTGAAGACCTCACAAGAAGCACAAAGCGAAGATAACTTCCATGAAGTTTGTGTGTTTGTTTCTCAGATGTCGAGCTCACAAAGGATGCAGTGGACGTCATGGCCGTCCATGGCTATCCACTCGACGTCGTTGCGACTAACGACGATGCACCTGGTGCCACTGGGTCCAGGTGAGACGTTCAGAAGACTCAAGGGTGGTAGCTGAAGTCCTTGGTGGTGGAGTTGGAACAAACCACTTGAAATTCCTCTCTTGCCTGCCATCCAGAAGGACTGGTGGACGGTGTGGTGAAATCAGCCAGCATGACTAGCTTCGGTGGGAGGTGGAACTGACTGAGTCATGAGGATTAATAGAATTTAAAAATTTCCAAAACGTGACTCCAACCAGCCTTTCTGTAGTGGTATATTAATCTTCCTCATGAGCGTAAGAAAGTTAAGAGAATGAAGCTGCCTAGTCTAATCTAATTTATTCTAAGCTTATCTAAGCTAATCTAATCTAATCTAAGCTAATATAATATAATATAATATAATATAATATAATATAAAATATTATAATCCAATCTAATCTAATCTAATCTAATCTAATCTAATCTAATCTAATCTAATCTAATCTAATCTAATCTAATCTAATCTAATCTAATCTAATCTAATCTAATCTAATCTAATCTAATCTAATCTAATCTAATCTAATCTAATCTAATCTAATCTAATCTAATCTAATCTAATCTAATCTAATCTAATCTAATCTAATCTAATCTAATCTAATCTAATCTAATCTAATCTAATCTAATCTAATCTAATCTAATCTAATCTAATCTAATCTAATCTAATCTAATCTAATCTAATCTAATCTAATCTAATCTAATCTAATCTAATCTAATCTAATCTAATCTAATCTAATCTAATCTAATCTAATCTAATCTAATCTAATCTAATCTAATCTAATCTAATCTAATCTAATCTAATCTAATCTAATCTAATCTAATCTAATCTAATCTAATCTAATCTAATCTAATCTAATCTAATCTAATCTAATCTAATCTAATCTAATCTAATCTAATCTAATCTAATCTAATCTAATCTAATCTAATCTAATCTAATCTAATCTAATCTAATCTAATCTAATCTAATCTAATCTAATCTAATCTAATCTAATCTAAGCTAATCCAATCTAATTTAATTTAATCTAATTTAGTTCAATTTACGTTAATATAATTTATCTTATCTTATCTTATCTAACCACTTGTATAGCACTGATTCCACACTGCTCAAAAACCTCTTAATAAAAAATTATTGAAACCGAAATGAAACGTTTACTTAATTTCTGGAACAGGAAAATGTAAATGGTGTCTTCTGCACTCTCAGCTGTCACGTTTGGCATTGATGCTTGATGGATTAGTTGTGGGAGAGTTAGGAATGAAGCCTTGTTGGTGGTAGGGCATACACCCGGCAGACTCTGAAGGTTGCAGGCGCCAGGCTCCAGAGGCAGCAAACAGGACGCATGTGGTTGACCCCATCTCGCAGTCGAACCTTTTGTTCGATGTGAGTTGAAGATATTTCATTCAAGCATGAAATTTTGAATAGAATGTTAGGTTTATTTTATAATGTAATGTTTAAAATATTGAAGTTGTTATTGGAACTGTGTAATTCAAAACAGCTTTTAAAGTTTCTATTCAACATTGTTGTCTGTTGATCAAAGGACCATGCGTCCGCAACTGGTCACGTGCACTTGCACGCTCAAGACAGTTTCCGGTTGAGCGAAAGCGTGTATAGCCGTTAATTCAAGTGTTAAAAGGCATTGCAAGGAATTGTGGTATTCAGACAGACTTATCAGTAAATTTGAGAAATGGCTGAGAAAGAGAAAGACATTGTTGTAAAATCGTCAACCAATCGCCTACAAGAATGCCGTTTGCAAACTTAAAAAACAAGAAAGTGAGCGAGTGTTGAAAGATTTGCAAGGAATTTTTTGTGAATATGAGAAATGGCTGAGAAGGAAAATAAAAGAAAAGAGGAAATGACTTGAAATAACTCTCCAGTAGTTGTATTATGTGGTTTTAAGATATGATCCAGTTTTCAACTTTCAAGACTCATTTATTTGATTTAATAGACAATTCTGCTTTTGAATTTCTCAGAACTTTTCAAAATTCTAGTTTTGGTTAATTTCATGAAACATTCTTCAATAGTCATTCAATATAAATTCAGACTCAATTCTAAACTTTTGAGATTCATAAATTTGATTCTATAGTCAGTTTTTGAATTTTTGCAGCAGAGAATTGACAGTTTTTATGACATTCAGATATTGTTGATTTTAATTTTTTTTCTTTTATTTCGATTGTTCGCCATGTTCTGTGCCATTCCCAGCGTCTGTCTGGATTTGCTTCAATAAAAACTATTAAAAAAGGAGAAAAAAAATCTCTTCACTCGAGCAACAAGACGACCACTTGAAGACCTCCTGCATCTCGGGTCGCACCGAGTGACCTCAGGAACTCCAACAAAACATCCCACAAAAGATAAACTGCCTCAACTCACCTCACACACGTGAGTGCTGTCTCGGTCACGCCTTGGTTGGAGCAATCCTGAAGGTCTCTTGCCTGTGAAATTGTCAGCCTGGCTCTGCACACAACCATCCGTATCCAAGATGAAGTGTTTGGAAGGTGTGGTGTTTTGGGCCACCTTGCAGAGGAACAGCAACAACAACCAGCGAAGAATCAGCTTGAGGTTTCCAGCAATTATCTTTTTAAAGACTCTCTTCTCCAACCAACACTCCAGGCCAGTGAGCATAGGCTAGAGACAATCACTGCATACAAGTTCATTATTTCTGCGTCGTTCTGAACAATGACACGAGAAGTCGTATTGAAAAAACTTCAAATAATCGATTTCATGTTCCTCTGGTGGCTTCTTCGATGCAGTCTTCGAAAAAGTAAAGAATTTAAAGTCAAAAAGGATTCAAAAAGTTTATATGTATTTTTGAAGATCGATTTGGCTGATTCAAAGCTGGAAAGCTTTTAGCTAGGCTTCCTTTGTTTAAAATTCCTGTCGACATGTAAGCTGTAGAAAGAGACATTTGAACCATACTACAAAGCTATGTCCCGACGTTTAATAACTATAAATTACAGCAGCGCAAACACTTCTCAAATTAATTTTTTACAAAAATGGCATGGAAACCAACCTTATAAACATATTTAATATACCACTCCTTTATTTTTGTGATGTTTATAGTACACTAAATAATGATAGCATCTTGCCTTGTTGCTCTTATCTCGTCTAGTTTTTAAATTGTTCCACGTTTTAAGGGAGGCCACCCGAGGGAGAATGTATGATTTGACTTTCTGGTCTGAAGATTACTTCAAAGTAACCCACTGATGCATGTTTCTTCAAGCTTGGGGCTTTAAGCAGTCCCTGTTAATCTAATCTAATCTAATCTAATCTAATCTAATCTAATCTAATCTAATCTAATCTAATCTAATCTAATCTAATCTAATCTAATCTAATCTAATCTAATCTAATCTAATCTAATCTAATCTAATCTAATCTAATCTAATCTAATCTAATCTAATCTAATCTAATCTAATCTAATCTAATCTAATCTAATCTAATCTAATCTAATCTAATCTAATCTAATCTAATCTAATCTAATCTAATCTAATCTTATCTAATCTAATCTAATCTAATCTAATCATTTTTATAGCACTGTTCAAAAGCGCTCAATAAGGAGTTTTCATGCATCCTTTTCCACCCAGTGATTTATTATTTTATTAAATATTAAATATCAAATCCACATAACAAAGGTTTTCCTCTCTTTCGAGAACAGACATTAGGACAGCGAAGAAGGTAGCATTATAAGTGGAAATTCAAAATTCTCGCTTAGTTGCCAAAACTTCGTCGCTGGACATAAAAAGCCATCTCAGTTGATGTTTGATCTTTGTGAAAAATCCATAATCTACGTTTATTGGCTCCGAAACATCTGTTGACCCAGCTTCGAAGTGAACAAAGATGAACACAGAATGTGTGGACTTGTTTAAGGTTTTCTTCAATGGTTCTCATGCGAACAAAAATATAAAAACTCTCACTGAGGCAGTCAAAAAACGCGTTTTGCGAAAAAAACTGAAAAAAAAAGTTTTTTGGTTTCGAATTGTTTACGACGAAGGAAAAGTAAGTTTTTAGTTTTTATTTTATTGCTGAGTTCAGATATCGGAAAAGATTTCAATGAGCAGGGAAGCAAGAAGAGAGTAGCAAGAGTGAAGTTGTGGTGGTCTGAGCTTCGTAGGAGGACCCGGGAGGTATCACTGAAGATCATGGTGGTTCAGACTATAGCGTGGGAGCGTTGCTTCTGCTTGCAAGTAGCAGCAGGAGAGGAGCTTGAAAAGAATGGAGGCACGCAAGGTCAATCTAATCTAATCTGAAGATTTGTAGCTCGCCTTTTAGAACATTTTTCAAGATATGATATCATATGATATGATATCATATCATAAGATATGATATCATATCATATGATATGATATGATATGATATGATATGATATGATATGATATGATATGATATGATATCATCTGATATGATCTAATGTACTCCAAGCTAATCAAATCATTTGTATAGCACTGATTGCACTGCTCAAAAGCGCTCACGTAGTCTGATTCTAATCTAACATTTATGAAGCGCCTTTCAGCCATGGTTCAAAGGCACTTCTACAGAAACGGTTTCACTCATTGGTTGGTTATTTGGTGACTGAGCCACTCTTCGATATGGGAAAACTTTCCAAAAAATAATTAATCAGTTCCAACGAATTTTCCACAATGCGTGCAAACGAAGTAGGATTTTTTTAAATGTTTGATTTAACTTGAAACTTGGGGTTTGTGAAGTCAAAACCATGGTTTTCAACATGTTACTTTTTTAATTATTTGTATGAATAAGAATCTCAAACTCAATCAGACTTTTCTAAAGGTACAGATTTTCATCTTATCTAATCTAATCTAATCTACTTTTATCTAATTTAATCAAATAATTTGAATATGGGACAATGATGCAAAAATAGACTTGGTTTCATGGGAGGTATTGCAGATTTGATGACAATCAAAAATATATCATCCAAGACAATGATTTTGTTCAATTGTGTGATAATTAAAATAAAAAACTACCTTAATCTAATCTAGCTTAATCTAATTTAATCAAGTTATTTTTAACGCACCCTTTATCACTGTTCAAAGTCGCACCCATGAAAACGGTTTTACTCGCTGTGGGCTACTAGGGGAATAGAAACTCTAGAACAGCATCTGTACTTCGAATAAGTTGCCGTTTTTAGAACTCAAATCTGGCTTCACTCAATCACACTTTACGGCGGAACAGACTGATCAGTATGTCAAAGGCACAATATAAACTTATATTAAAAAATTTATTTTCGATTGAAACATTTAAGAATTATTAGATAATAAAACGGTGAAATATTTGAAATCATTCAAAAAAGTATTTGTTATGTACTGAATTCAATCGATAAAAACAAAATAGATATTTTTTAAAATCTATCTCGGAGTAGACCTGTGGCTGTTAGTCTTGACATTTATTTTGTGGATAGAATAATATCTTTTTGAGAACTATATTATAATCAAAATGCTAATAAAAGTGAAAACATTGACCGGGAAAGAGATTGAGATTGATATTGAACCTTTGGATAAAGTTGAAAGAATAAAAGAAAGAGTGGAGGAAAAAGAGGGAATTCCACCGGCTCAGCAAAGGTTGATATTCAGCGGAAAACAGATGAACGATGAAAAAACAGCCGCTGACTACAAGATAACTGGGGGTTCAGTTTTACATTTGGTTTTAGCTTTGAGAGGAGGCGGTGACATTTGAAACTACATTCAATCTATTATGTACCAAATTATAAATGGATTTAAATTTTTAAATAAACTACCAAACTGACTTCAATGATAAAATAGAAAAGAATTATAAAATAAAAGAAATCAGTTGAACTTGAAGTGTGGTTGGTTTTTAAAATTTTAGAATTTTTAATAAAATATTAAGCACAAATTCAGATATTTTCATAATTACCTAGTTTTTAAGTTTTCGAAATTAAGCCTGTGGGCTTGAAAAAACTCATACACTTTGCTTTGCTATAAATCTTTTTTTGTTTAAAATCATTTTTACTTTGCAATATTGCATATGGGTAAGTTGGAGCTGTATCTTTTTGAACATCTTTGAGGAGCCTAGCTCTTTGACACATTTCTTCAAAAAATGGAAGTTAGAAGAACTAATGAAAAGGTGATTTCATTGACTCCCTGTGCGTATGTGGTCATTGGTGCTTTTTTGTGGGAAAAAAATTTAGTAAAATATGAGGGGCTTGAGTGGTTTGCATGATCTGATGAATTATTTTTAAAACTAGCATAAAAATAATCAATTTTTTTGGAGCTGTTTGTTCTTCATGTTTAACATGAGACAGGCATTTGGTGAAAACTATTGTGGCTGCAGGTGAACCATTTATTGGAAAGAGTTGATAGACTTTTGGGTTGATATGAGGATGAGTGTTGGTTGGAAATATTTAGTGACTTTTTTACTCGTTTATAAAACTAAGAAAGACGTGTTGAATTTTTTTCTGTTGAAGTGTGTCACAAGGTAACACTTGAAATTTGTTTGCAAAGAATCCTAACTATTTGGGACCATGTCTCAAGTGCTGCAGCAAACGCAATTTGGAGCAATCAGTGGAGACTGGAAAAAATATTGATGAAAAATTTCATTTTTAGAATTTTTGACCAACTTTAATTGAAATTAAAGTCAGAAATGTGTTGAGTACAACGAAATTTATCAAAATGCGAAACCTGAAAAGATTTGTCACTTGCACATGTTCTGAACTTGTGTTGAAAGCAAAGTTTTTTAAGTTTTTATAAATAAAATCGAGATAAACTTTGGAAATGTTGAAAAGCAAAAAATAATAAGCCATCAGTTACAAGTGAAAAAAGCAATAAAATCTTAAACTTTAAAAAACTAAATTATCTCTCTAGTCTTCAATTTTGAGTTAATGCCTTTCTTGAAAAAAATATTTCACAAAAACAACAAGATTGCGAGTAACTTGTATGATATTTTTGTTGAATAATGCAATGCTCGAGTTTTTTTTGTAGATGAATAATATACTTGCATAACTAGCAGTTTTTATTGGTTGACAATTCCACAGTGATGCTCTGGGATCATCAAACTGATGAAGTATAACTTGAAAAGTACTTTTTCTAATAAAATGATTGAAAAAAAATGTTTAGTTATAAAACATGTGAAACAGTCATAGACATTCGAATGCAACCATTGTAAGTTGAAATAGCATCTTGAAGATTATATATAAATTCTATTAGTAATCAAAGCTTGTTGAATGCTGGAAAACATGGCGGAGTGCTAGATAAGGGAGTTTTCATGTAATCCTCGTCTTTTTCGCTGTATCTGTCCTTGAATAAATCGTCATAGAACGCCTCGGAAGGCTCATCTTGTTTATTTTCTATCGATACTGAGGGATTTTCAGTTGGTGAAGAATTAACATCTGCTGCAATGGTTTCTTTTCCTTCACGTTGAAGAGTACTTTTTGACGAGGTAGAACTTTCCATTCTCTTGAAGCAATACCACACGCTCGAAAAGAAGAAGACCCCAAATAAGATATGAAAGTAACTTAAGTCAGCTTTTAAACAATTCACTAGGGTAGCGCTGAATTGAAACGAATTGACAAACCAGATTTGGCTACATACACTTTAATTAATTCAGGTTTCATCAATTAATACTTTTTTTGGTTATTTTTATTGTCAAAGTGTTTTTTTGGTGACTATAATTTTTTTTGAAAAATTGTCTTTTTACATCATTTCAATTTTTGTGCAAAATTGTCTATTTATTTCTTTTGGTTTATTTATAAATTATTCAATTTCAATCAATTCATAGATAAAAAAACACTTTAGCTAATTATTCAGCTTATGGTGAAACTATTTTTCTTTTTTCTTAGTTCAAGTCCAGACAAACGTTGGAAAAGGTACAGGGCATGACGATCAATCAAAATATTTAAAAAAAATTGTTGTTGCTGTTTTTTAACTACTATCATAATAATAATAAAAGCTTCAAGAAATAGCATTGGAGCCGGTATGTTCAGTGTAGCACTCCTCTGCCCAGTCGATCAAGCACTCGGTGGCGATGTCGCCATGGAAAGAGCTGAAGGCATACATTATGGCAACGATAGGTGGAGAAATGGTGTGTTGGTGTAGTTTGGCCTTGAAACTTTATGGGGTTAATGCCACTATAATAATATTCTTATTAATATTTTGCAGTTGATAAGTTTGAAAAGTAGAATTAGTCTCTAGTGAAGATTTTTAAACTCAAGGTAGAAACTTTGTTGAAAGAGTTTTTTAACATTGTTTTCAAGTGCTATAGCAACTCACATATTCAGTTTTTTCACTTGCATTCAACAAAAATGTGAGTAAAAAGATGCAAAAGTGACAAAGTTCAATAAAATGAAAACATTCGGGAGCCTTTATTACAGCGACACAAGGGAAGGAGTCCTCAGGACGAGACGCAGACGACTTGGTGTCAGAGAGGCGTCTTGGAAGGCACCTTGTGAGATCTCTTGACGCTGTGTCGCAGTCTACGTTGAAATGAATTCTCTTTAAGTCATTTCTATCAAACATTGTTGAGTTATATTGTCTTAGTTATAATGTCTTGATTAAAGTAGATTAGATTGATGGAACAAGGCGTTAAAATGAGGAACGTGTGGTCTTGGTGCCCTCGTGAGCACCAATCGACCGATAGGTGTATGGAGTGTGTTCATACCAGCACTAGAGGATGAACGTCTCTTTTATTTCCGATAAAAACTAAAAATGTGTTAACTTTGAATACCGAAGAAAAAATAATTACGACAGACGTTAAGGAGGAATGAGAAAGGTAAATAAATAAGGCGCAGATAGAGTTGATGAAGAAAAAATTCAATAAAAATAATAAAAAAAGATGATAACGTAAAAAGCTAGTGAGGGGTGTTCGTAAGAAAACAAGAAAGATGATCAGCAGAGACCCAGATAAGCCCCAAGAAGCTAAAGATACCGGAGGATGCAGTAATACTATGAGCTTCAGTCAGCTGAAGAGCTTTGTGTATGCAACAATCCCCCTAAGAAACCAAAGAATAAAATAAAAATTTGACGTGATTGAGCGGAAAATGATTGGGGGGAAAATAAATTTGAAAAAGCCAAATTCATGGTGGTTTTGAATTAGGAATACTAAATTTTGGATCACGTGAACGATCGAGGATGCTACAGGATGTGGAGGTGATGGTGAGGTGGGTGTGGAAGTGATGGTGGAGTGGATGTGGAGGTGATGGTGGAGTGGATGTGGAGGTGATGGTGGAGTGGGTGTGGAGGTGATGGTGGAGTGGGTGTGGAGGTGATGATGGAGTGGGTGTGGAGGTGATGGTGGAGTGGGTGTGGAGGTGATGGTGAGATGGGTGTGGAGGTGATGGTGGAGTGGATGTGGAGGTGATGGTGGAGTGGGTGTGGAGGTGATGGTGGAGTGGATGTGGAGGAGATGGTGGAGTGGGTGTGGAGGTGATGGTGGAGTGGGTGTGGAAGTGATGGTGGAGTGGGTGTGGAGGTGGTGGTGGAGTGGGTGTGGAGGTGATGGTGGAGTGGGTGTGGAGGTGATGGTGGAGTGGGTGTGGAGGTGATGGTGGAGTGGGTGTGGAGGTGATGGTGGAGTGGGTGTGGAGGTGATGGTGGAGTGGGTGTGGAGGTGATGGTGGAGTGGGTGTGGAGGTGATGGTGGAGTGGGTGTGGAGGTGATGGTGGAGTGGGTGTGGAGGTGATGGTGGAGTGGGTGTGGAGGTGATGGTGGAGATTAAGACTACAAAACGAAGCTTTCAAAAGATGTGAAATGAAGTGAACGATGATACAAGGTGATGACATGGAGTTGAGGTAATAATGGCGGTGAGGTGAGGGGGCTGGAGGTAAGTGAAAGCTACAAATGTTTCAACGGGGTGGTGAGTGCATAGCCAAGCATACCGCGAAGGTATCTCTGGTGTAACGCACCAATGATGATGATGATGATGATGATGATGATGATGATGATGATGATGATGATGATGATGATGATGATGATGATGATGATGATGATGATGATGGTGGTGGTGATGAGGATGATGATGATGATGATGATGATGATGATGATGGTGGTGGTGATGATGATGATGGTGGTGGTGATGAGGAAGATGATGATGATGTTCAAGTTTTGATTCGAAAAGATGCGAGTATGAAATAAATCCAAAAGTGGCTTGCCCTCCCTAATCTTCTCACTCTCCGTCAGAATCACCCTAATCTAATCTAATCAATTCATTTATATAGCGCTGATTCCACACTGTTCAAGAGCACCCAACCCTTGCAACACTCAACAACAAAACCAATGATATCAAAATAGTGCTTGGAGTCTCACTGGATCTAATTACCTACGTGTGTTCTGAGCTTTCTAGCATACCTTCCTAATGCACGAACGTGCATGGGTTACAATGGGGTGTCCGATAAACTTCAAAATAAATTGATTTAAAAATTAATTAACATAAATTGGTCAACATGAGGCGCATAATTTCAACAAAAAATTATATAATCTGTTGATTTGTTGGATTAAAAGTGAAATAGAAGGCGTGGTGGGAGTTACGAGGCGTTGAGGTGCTTCAAGAGCCCTTGGAAATTCACCAAAGTTTGGGAAACCTTCGACACAAGGTGATGATGTTGAAGCGATCCCTGTGAACTCAACAAGAGGCTTCGAGCTAGGAAACCAATCAATAATAACCATAAATGAATGATAGGAGAAATAATAATATAAATACCATGGCTACTACTACTACTGTTGCTAATAACAATAAAAATTAAAAAAATAATAATAATAATGAAATTAAAAAAAAAAAGAATAATAAAATTAATTAAAATAACAATAATAATAAAATTAATTAAAATAACAATAATAAAATTAATAAAAATAGAAATAATAATAAAATTAATAAAAATAGAAATAATAATAAAATTAATAAAAATAGAAATAATAATAAAATTAATAACAATAACAATCAAGTAGGGCGACCGAGAGGATCGATAAGACAGAAGCTCTAGAACATGATGCGAGCGAAATCAAGAAATACATTTGATACCAAAGTGCAAAAATGAAAGCTAAAAGTGAATAAAAATAAAAACTAAAATCTTTGGAACGAGTGGTGTGGTTGAACGATGGAGGATGTGGATTCGGATTCAAAAGCAGTGGAGAATAGAGCACAAGCGATAGAAGTGGAATACTGAGGCAAACAACCCACCAACCCTGACCTGCTTATCGTTTTAATAGCTGCTGCTACGTGGAGCAGTCCTTCGAGTGCTTGCAAGAGTGGAAAGGCATGATCGCAACGGAACAAGGAGGATTAAAATAGCGAAAAATAGAAAATAAAGACGCGAACGGATGAATCGTAATCGCCTGAACTATGAATTCCTTATCCAAGTGTGATATTCATTAAACATGCAGGAGGAATAACAGACAGCAATGGTTGTGTAAAAGATTATTGGCCGACGAACTTGAAGAGGGCCTCCGCCACTCCGATGTAGTAGACAGTCTGGGCAATGCCGAAAAGGGGAGCCAGGACCAGCATCCTGCAGAAGCCGCCCTTGAAGAGAGCTCTCCAACCCTCGTCCTTGTACGTTTGACTGTGTGGTGGTGGTGAGGGGGTTGTTATGATGGTGGGGGGCTGTTATGATGGGGGGCTGTTGTGATGGGGGGGAGGGGGAGAGGGTTGTTGTGATGGTGGGGGGAGGAAAAGAAATATGTTGTGGTGGGAGAAGATTTGTTGGAAAATTGTTGGAATGGTGTAGTAGTTGGAGCTGAAGAGAGAAAAATGGAAGGAGTGGATGGGAGGAGTGGATTGAAGGAGTGGATGGGAGGAGTGGATGGAAGGAGTGGATTGAAGGAGTGGATGGGAGGAGTGGATGGGAGGAGTGGATGGGAGGAGTGGATGGAAGGAGTGGATGGGAGGAGTGGATGGAAGGAGGAATGAAAATTACATGAGGCAGTTGGCGATTCCAGAGTGAGCCTTCTCGCCTGCTCCCTTGTGCAACGTCTGCAACCTCGTTTTGACCACTGTGGCAAGAGATGTTGTTGTAATGCTGTTGTTGTTGTGGTAATGTGTTTTTGTTGTGGTAATGCTGTTGTTGTTGTGATAATGCTGTTGTTGTTGTGGCAATGATGACGTTTTTGTTGTTGTAGAAAGGGATACTAAACAAAAATAAGCACTAAAAACACTAACAACAGCAAAAATTCCAACTCATACAACAAACCAACAACAACAACAACAAAACAACTCCAACAACAACAAAAAAACTCCAACAACAACAACAACAAAACAACTCCAACAACAACAACAACAAAACAACTCCAACAACAACAAAACAACTCCAACAACAACGAAACAGCTACAACAACAGCAACAACAACTTCAACAACTGCAGTCACCATCGAGAGGGGTAACGACGAGGGAAGCAAAACTGGCGGCTCCGAGGCCTGCCACGAAGGACACGTAGAAGACCGCCTCGTCACTGCCCTCTCTGCGCTTGCCCTGTGGAGTGGTGTGGTGTGGAGTGATGTGAAGTGGTGTGGAATGGTGTGGTGTGATGTGGAGTTGTGTGGTGTGGACTGATGTGGAGTGGTGGGATGTGGAATGGTGTGGAGTGATGTGGAGTGGTGTGGTGTAGTGTGGAATGATGTGGAATGGTGTAGTGAAGGTTGCTGTGGTGTGAAATCCTATTCATAGAGAACAATAAAACACGTAATAAAAAGATTGAATACTCAAAAGGTACAATGAAAACAAGGCAATAAAACAGCAACCACGAGCACTGAATGCACGCACGTGGCTGTTGAAGTGTGCGAAGAGAGGAAAGTAGATGGCGGAAAAGGTGACGTCTCTGGCGAAAGTGGCGCCAAGGCCTTTGTAGAGTCCGAAGAGGCCCTTCTCACGCAGCAGCTGCAGCGTCAGACTGGTGGCCGACATGCGCACCACAGCTTTTCCTTCCGCCACGCTCTTCTCGGCTGCCGTGGTGGTGTTAATTGGTGGGGTGATTGCATTTGAGCTTCTGGTAAAAGTTGACTGATGATCCATGAGAGGTTTGAGTGTTTTTTCAAAGATACAATCTATTCCTTCTGACTTCTATCTCCATACAATCCTCCCAGTCTCCTCACCGCTTTTCTTCACCCCCTCCCCTCCTTCCCCCCAATTCACCCCTCTTCCAACCACCTCCACCACCACCCACCAATGCGACCGGCATCCTGCATCTGAATCTTGAGAAGTTCCATTGGAGTGGTCACGGCGATCTGACACGTGCCTGCTCCAGCCCCCGACAACATTTCTCTTGTCAACGTCAAGTTGCCCCTTTAAAAAGGTTTGGCTTCTTAAAGAAAAGAAATGACGCTTTGTATAAGCAGCTTGATGGAGGGGGAGGGGGGGGGGGTTGAGTGGAAGGTTGTCAATGGTTAGATGTGGAGTAGTTTGACTGGAGAGGCAGGAAGGAATAGTAACAACAAAGGAAACAGGGATGGAAACAGTTTTAAAAAGTGAGAAAGAAGGAAATAAGACACAATCAAGGACAGAAAGAGAAAAAAACAAAAGAAAAAAAAAAAGAAGAAGGAAGGAAGGACAAACTTTTTGTCCTTGAGGTGGTGTCTGAAGAAGTCATTGCCGACCAGCTTGATGGCCTTCTCGGGCGTGATGAGGAGCAGGTTGACCCCAGAGCCTGCAGTGGCAATGGCTCAGTCGTCCAATCAAGCCATAGCAGCTGTTAAGCGCCTTGTAGCACTTTGTTCAAAGACGTTTTCATGTTCTTAGGCAAACTAGTCTAGTATTTTTAATAGTACTATTTCCTTAAAAGCGTATTCCTCTCTTGTACTGAAAAAGTATTGGATACTGACTTTTACTTTAAAAGTATTTAAAAATCCAACATTTTCTCGGATGCTCTTACGTTTTGTTGAGATACATTTCATATTTGAATGAATTAAAGTGAAGATTGGACGCCATGCTAACAAATGCTTTGATTAGATTAGATTAGATTAAGCATAATCCATAGGGGTTGTTTGAAGACTATGAATGAGTTTATGTTGCGAAAGATTTTAAATATTTTATTAAAGCCATGTAATAAATGAAAGTTGATTCAGACTCGGACATTCATAGGCAACTATTCTCAATTCCACAACCTCTGTACATGCCAAAGAAGCCCTCCTTCCTGAAAGTCTTGATGCCACAGTCCAGCCTGGGTGGGAGTGGTGAGGTGAAACACAGACCTAATCTAACCTAATCAGATCATTTACATAGCGCTGATTCTACCCCGTTCAAAAGCGCTCTTTTGAAGACTTGTGCTTAACAATATGCTCTTTGAGGGTTGACTTGAAAGATGATGTGGGAGGTGGTTGAAGTGTTAACTTTCAAATCAACATTCGTCTGTTTTTTTCATATTTCGATTGTTCGCCATGTTCTGTAACATCTTCAGCGTTTGTGTAGATTTGATTTTAAAAAAAGAATAAAAAAGATCAGAATGACCACTTTGAAGAGGTTTCTATTACGAGAAGACAAAAAATTATTTTTAAAAATAAACTGTGGAACGAAAAGGTTTGAGCGTGCAACTATGAGAACTTGAATAATTATAGATTTTGAAAAATAAATAAATATAATTAATATAAATTTTAATAATAATAAAAATAATAATTTTAATGTTAATAATAATAATTTCAACAATGATAACTAATAATAAGTATAAATTATAGAGCAACAGACAGTGAGGTAATGATGAAATGTGGCGTAGAGTTGACAGAGGCGGCATAGCGAGGTTCATTGATTCGTGCTTCGAGCTCCGAGTTAATTGTGGGCACGTGTGCCTTCGTCACTGACGTGAAATCAATCGACGCAAGGTTGTGATCGTTAACGACGAAATTCTATCGTGCGTGAATAAAAAAATAATATAAATTACGACTTTTACGCTGTATGAATAAAAATAAATGAGAAAAAAATATATAAGAGTAACGCGCTAGATAAATAAAAACAAATTATATATATATATATATATATATATATATATATATATATATATATATATATATATATATATATATATATACTACGAAGTAGAAACTGAACGGCGACCCCACTTATTGATTTTAATCTTCAAGCAAATGGCGATACGAACGTTAAATTTGCACAAGTAATAAAACTGATCACTTAAGTGAATGAATAAAATGAAAATTAAAGGATATTTCCACTAATCTAATCAAGCCATTTGTAATGCGCTCTGTGGCACTATGTTCAAAGGCGCTCTCATGGAAACGGTTTTACTGGCTGTGGGCTACTAGAGGACTAATGGAATCGTTAAAAAAATCATATATATTTATAAAGCAGAATACATTTTTTAAATAAACTAATTAAAAATAATTATTAGTGTAAAATAATAATTAGTAAACAAATCAAAAGAAATGATACAAAAAACAAAAGAAATGACAGGAAGAAATAAACAGGAGTGTTTGAGTGGGACTTACAGGCTCCTGTACATCTTCTTGCCATCAGGAGTCACTTGCTGGTTCTGCAGACGAGTCTTGACCAGGTCAATGGGGAAGACACAGGTCACCCCCACTATGCCAGCTATGCCTCCATTCACGATCTTGGGCAGGAGGCTGGAGTGATTGGGAGGTGGGGATGTGGAAATGATGCAGAGTTGTGTACTTTGAAGCTATGGAGATTATGAATGAGTAATTCAATGTTTGGGTGAGAGTTGAAGTTGTTTATGGGGTTGAAGCAAAGGTTGAAAGTTAATTGTTTGGGATGTGAAAGTACAATGAAGGCATGTTTGGGATGTGGCTTTCAAAGTGACAACAAGGTAAAAGTCCACTTTTTTGATAGCAGAGATATGGTGAGGCCTGCGTGCATTATTTTGATAAGAGTTACTGAGTGTCTACGAGGTGTTGAAGAGGAGGTCATTGAGAGATAAGAGCTGATAGATGAGAGAACATGAAATTTTTTTATTATTTGTAGTTATTTTAGAAATTATTTCTCATTGAATTTTTCTTATTTTTTGAGTTTGGCATCAAACATTCTAACTTACCTGAAATGTTCAGCTGAACTACTTTCTGGCATGTTGACTATAAGTAAAAAATTAATTAAATTGGTTGAAATCTTTAATAAATTTAACTAATATCAGATTTGAAATTATTAAAAATAACGAAATTTCGAAAAAAATATTTAAAATTATTTTATTCTATAATTTTACTTTTTTCTTTTTAATCATGACCAATTTTACTTTTAATAGTAAAACTCATTGGAAGTAAAATTCAATTTTGACATTATAGATCGAAAAAAATATTTTGAGTTTCAATTCCATAGTTCTATAAATATAAAAGATAAAATATACTTTGATAGTGTTATTTAACAATACTGAAATGTATCTTACCTTGAACTTGAATGTTTCAAATATAAAAAGATGATAAAACAGAAATTCTAAAAAAACATTGAAATTAAAAATAATTTAAAACTTCAACAGTCTTGAACGACAGATCAAGTGAACATTGTAAACACGATGAAACTATGAGCACTTCCTCTCTTATAACTAGTGCCCAATCGGTGTCATAGATATAATTTATATTTTTGGAATAAAAACAAAATTTTATTTCAAAATCAAAACAAACTTTAAAAGTATAAAAAAGTTAATTGCATTTTTTCAGAAATAATTTTTGTAAGCGAAAATATTTTATTCCACTTAATGTGTTTTGACAGAATGGCCTAAGTTATAAATGTCATTGACGGCTTAAAAAATATATATATTTCATAATATTGCCAACAAAATTCGTCTCCAAATAAGCTTATAGGAGTGGTTGACTAAGAAAAAGTTGTCTTATGTATGGAAAAACCACTGCAGGTTACGTTTTCAAAAGACTATTTTTATTTTTAATTTATTCATTGAGTGAAAGTCTTCAAAAACAAGAAAATTTTTTAGTGTCTATTAAAAAAAATTAAATACTAAAAATCATCTTTAAAGTGGCATTTCGGATGTGAGGTGGTTGAACAAATGCCCTAACAAATGTTCGAAGCTCTTAACTATGATTCGATATTTTATCATTTTTTCATAAGTTTCAAATTTTATGTTCAACTTATAGCTCAAAAAGATGTTGAGATCTTATACATGTTAACTCAGACGTTGTTCTCGCCTTTTGAATTTTCCCTTAATAAATAAAAAGTTACTTTGAAAAAATTTGAAAAAAATTTATTTGCAAAAGTTCAATTTCCTACAACCGTAGTTTAAAAATTCAAAAAAAATTATTCGGCAGTTTTTGAATGATCTTGAAAAGGGCTGTTGTCTTCCCTTTCCACGTTTCCCTGATGACCTCGGGGCGTAGGAACCAAATATTCTTCATTGTCGATATATTCCTTGGCACCAGAGGTGGCCTCGTCTCCCAAGGGAATAAAGTAGCAGTTTCCAGAAGCAAGTTGGCACTTTTCGTAGCCGTCATTTTCATAGTTGTGCTTCAATTCCTCGCCCGATGAAGAAGGAATCGAGATTTTTTGCATAGAATTTTGTTTGTGCAAACCCACTCTAGAGGGGTAGTAGGGTGGGGGAGGAGTGTTTCTGAAGGCGTGATTCAACTTGCAGCAATCAGCTGACTCATCTTCAGGTTCTTCTGGCAGTGGCATGTTCTGGCGAGAAGACCAGCCTCGGTTGTATCGGCCCTTCGTGTGACTTGAACACGAGTCTTCAAGGTCACTTTCCTTCTCGGAATCCTCCGAGGTGGCGTATGGCATGATTTCTCGTGGTTCGCAGTAGTAGCTTTCTGTGTGAGCATTCAATCTCGATAAATATAAAAATTCGCTCATTTCGCAAACAAACATTGAAGCCAGCAGCCGTCATTCAGTTTCGACTTCAAGCAAACAAGCCTGACCACTCTTGTAAACCTTCAAAAATTTCCCAATACTCACACATACCTTGGACAGTGTCGGTGGACTGGGTGAGGAAAGAGGGACCAGGATAGAAGGGGTTGTTGACCCGCAGAGGGATGTTGTCAACCAGTCCATTGGCGCTTTTGGAAAGTGTCAAATATCAGAAGACTTTTCGTTCGTCGTCACTTTTCAATACTCATGATATAAAAAGTTTGAATTGTTTACGCGCTTTTGAGCAGTGGGGAAACAGCGCTATATAAATGATTTGATTAGATTAAATTTACCGAGACTTGTTCCTTTTTCGAATGCAGCAGAAAATGCTGATAGCCACGATGATAAGTAGAACAGTAGCCATGAAGACTATCGAGGAGATGATCTTGAACAGCTGCTGGTTCCCTGTGGAGTGGCGTTGGAAGGGTCACAAGGCAAAGATCAGGGTAAATGTGCATTGGAGGACTGATGAGAACCAGTCTTGAGAGCCGATTACTCACAGAGGGACTTGGCAGGCACGCAGCTAAAGGTGCCGTTGCCAGTGGCAAGGCAGTTCTCGGGACTGGAGCAGGAGAGGTTGGAGCAGGGAGACTGGTATGCTGACTGGAACGGGAGTTTTTTGAAACCTCAATTCGAATTAATTTCAAAATATATTCATTTACATAACTATTCTTTTGTACTTTCAAAGGATTTTTGACTTTGAGTGAGACCCACCTGACACCTCATGCCCGTCCAGCCAGACATGCATCGGCAAGCCACCTTGTTGCGAGAGATGCTCTCACACCATCCGTGCAGACACAAGCCTTCGTTACACTGTGTGTAGTCTTCCTTGTGCTCACACCCCCCGCCGTAGAAGCCATCTCTGCACTGGCAAATGTAGTCACTCCTTCCGGACTTCTTGCTTTCACACCGACCTCCGTTCCTACAGGGACTCGAAGTACAACCCACTTGGCGACTCTGACATTCCAGGTTCAAGTCCCACACCTCCCTAGAACATTTCTGACACTTTCTTATCTCAACCTCACCATCATCTGCCATGCACACTGCGTCCAAGGCGCACTCAGCTGAAGACAAGCACCGATCGACGCCTAAAAAGTTTCAGTTTAACATTTAAAAAGATTTTTTTTATTTTAAAATCTTTTTTTGCATTTGAAAATTCAGCGAATTCCTATAAAAAAAATTCACAAAAAATACAAAACAATACAAAACAATATTAAACAATATTAAACAATACAAAACAATATTAAACAATACAAAACAATATTAAACAATACAAAACAATATTAAACAATAAAAAACAATATTAAACAATACAAAACAATATTAAACAATACAAAACAATATTGAACAATACAAAACAATATTAAACAATACAAAACAATATTAAACAATACAAAACAATATTAAACAATACAAAACAATATTAAACAATACAAAACAATATTAAACAATACAAAACAATATTAAACAATACAAAACAATATTAAACAATACAAAACAATATTAAACAATACAAAACAATATTAAACAATATTAAACAATACAAAACAATATTAAACAATACAAAACAATACAAAACAATATTAAACAATACAAAACAATACAAAACAATATTAAACAATACAAAACCATACAAGGAGAAACAACTTAATAAACAGCTCACTTCGACATAACGAAGCATTCCTCACCACCACGTCCCCTTTCAACCCTCCCAGCACGGCGGTCCAAGACACCAGAGAGCCCTCCCTGGGGACACAGCTGAGTCCCTGGTTGAAGTCTTCAACCAGGTTGATCTCCTTCCACTCGTCATACACCACCAAGCCTGACATCTCTCCTACGAAGTTTCTCATCCTGCTCACCCCCTGTCCTTCGTCCTGCCCTGCGGTCGATCGATTGGGTGAGTGCTGGATTTATATCCTCCTCCAACAACCTTCAACTTCACCACTTCCTCACCCAAGATCAGAACTCCCTCCTCCAACACTCCACCCTCATGCAGCTCAGCGCCTTCTGCAACCGAGGTGCCATTCACAAACACCTTCCATCGTCCTCCTTCACTCCTCCACGTCACACACACGTCATGCCAGTAGCCGTCGTTGAGGGAGGCGCCTACAGAAACCTCACTGTTGCCCACCTTCAACTGCGGGTGTTAATTATTTACTTTCACACTCCTTGTTATTGCCATGGAAACGAATTATTATTGACATTTTTTGTAGGCTTATTAAAAAATTCAAATAAAATTAAGTTAAAACAGCGAATGAAAGTTGAGATTGTTATGAAGGCGAGCTTATAGTGGCAGAAAGAAAGTGGTGGTGACAGCTTGAAGACTCTCACCTTGAGACTTCCGTAGTCGTAAAGAATGAATGAGGGCGACTGGGGAACGGTGTCTTTGGGCACGTAAGACCAGAGAGTGCCGTAGTGCTGCGCGTCATACGAACGCATCCACACGCACGCACTCACCTCGCGTAGCCTCTTCCACACAGCAACCGTCGCAGATCCACCGTGAAGGTTGGGAGAGAAGACAAGGTCGAAGGAGGGAGATGTTGCTGTGAGAGGTTTCAGCGTTGATTGATCAATTTTGTGTTTCCTTGATGATGACGAAATGAAAACGTAGAAGGGTGTTTGACAAGTTGACTTGCAAATGCAGCACTCTGCAAAGGCACACCGTACCAACAACAACGGTAATCCTTCACAAAGTAAACTGACTTAAGCGCTTTTGAACAGTGTAGAATCAGCGCTATACAAATGATTAGATTAGATTAAGCAGGCAGAAGGGCGCCGCTAAGCACAACTTGCCACGGTACCTTGGGAGCAGTAGGTTCCGGTGAAGGACAGGCCACAAATGCACTGGAGGCCTGTGGAGGAGGACAGACATGTGGCGTTGAGGCCACAAGGATTCCCTGCGCAATATCCCACTTCCGCCTCACAGTCCAGACCTGTACGAGTGGAATACTCGTTGAAATCAGCGCTATAAAAATGTTTTGATCAGATTGAAACTTTTTCCTTCCTGGTTTCACTTGTTTTAAATTTATTTTTCGGTAAGATTAGAAGATTTTAGTTTTGAAGTGGTCATGAACCGTTTTGAAAACAACTTTGAAACTCATCCGAATAGTGAACCACCCTTAACTCTCCAATTTAAAACTTGAACCACCAAGGAAACCTCGTCGGAGACCCACTCACCAGTGAAGTTGATGGGGCAGAAGCAGGTCCTGTCACTGCCTTCAGCCTCACACGAGCCTCCGTTGAAGCATGGCTTCGTCGTGCATACGTCAATCGTCGTGTCGCACAAGACTCCTGTGAGCAGGTGGAGGTGGTACCGTGAACTTCTGCAAGTCTATCTGAACTACTCGAAAGAATTGTATAGCGCTGACTGCGTACCTCTCAAGAAGAATTAGCTGGTAACCTCTTGAGAACCACTGGTCAAACCGATTCAGAATTAACTCACGAGCAGACCAAAATGTCCACTTACCAAAAGACAACACAACATGTTGCAAGATGCGGATAGATAATTAAAGGAAATACGGACAATGATAGGATGAACAAGTTAAAAGCTCATCGGCACACAACACGACAAGAGAGGGCTGTCACCTGTGAGGCCCGGAGGACACACGCACTTGAAGGAGTTGGCGCCATCGATGCAGACGCCTCTTCCGCAAGGCGCCGAAGCGCAGTCGTCAATGTCTTGTTGGCATTGGCTTCCTTTGGTGGTGACAGTGCTTGTTAGAATCTAATCTAATCTAATCTAATCTAATCTAATCTAATCTAATCTAATCTAATTTAGATTAGATTAGATTAGATTAGATTAGATTAGATTAGATTAGATTAGATTAGATTAGATTAGATTAGATTAGATTAGATTAGATTAGATTAGATTAGATTAGATTAGATTAGATTAGATTAGATTAGATTAGATTAGATTAGATAGGATTAGAGCCAACCGGTGTATCCATCGTGGCACAGGCACTGGAAGCTTCCATGGGAGTTCAGACAGGTCCCTCTGCCTGAACATGCCTCCTCCCTCGAGCACTCGTCCACATCCTCATCGCACAACAGGCCTGGTCGTGAGTGAAATGTTATCACACAATCTAATCTAATCCAATCCAATCCAATCTTATCCAATCCAATCTTATCTAATCCAATTCAATTTAATCTAAATTAAGCTAGGAAAGCATTTATATAACGCTTAATATAATAAGTCAAGCTCGCAAAGGAAAGAGTTGTCGCGTGTTGTCCCATTATGAGCATTCGCCCTTGTGTTTCACTGTGAGTGTTCACTGCGGAGTACATCACTTCAACAAGGAACGATTCCGTCTCAAGACCACACGACTAACGAGGCATTTCATCTCAAGGAAAACGAATTGTGAATGAATGGAGCGCGTAACAAGCGTTTGAGGGTCCCAAGCACCTGTGAACCGGGCAGGACAGCGACACACAAAGGATGCATGCTGGTCTTCACAGCTTCCTCCGTTCTGACACTCCACACCCACACATTCATCCACCTCCTCTCCACACTCCCTTCCCTCATAACCATCGTCACACACACACTGCACGTCTTGCAGCCACTCCACACAGGCTCCTCTGTGATGGCAATTCACACCACTCCCCTCACAAGGAACCTTTCCTGTGCGTTTGAAGTGAACAATTGAAATGATCACACGGAGGTTACAAAACTATTTTACTGTTTATATTAATTGAAAAATATGAAAACACATCATCACCAACAAACTTACAATAAAAACCCATGGCTTGAAAGTGAACTTGCAGAAGCATACAATACAATGCAATACAATACAACACAATGCAATACAACACAATACAATACAACACAATAAACTACAATACAATATAATACAATACAATACAAATAAAAATACAATACAACACAATACAAAGAAATACAATGAAATACAAAAAAAGACACTACAATACAAATACGAATATTTTTTATAGTGACATCAACCCCGTAGAGTCCGGGACCACAAGAACAAGAAGGTATCAAATACTTGGGCAGTAGGAGGGCGGGAGTCGGTCATCCTCTTCAGACGAGACAGGGCACTCCAGACAGTGTTGCTGGCCACGGAGAGGCTGGTAGAAGTGCATGGAACAATGCCTACAGGGCTCTAAGCCGTCATCGCTTTCCTGGTCCTTGCCACACTGCTCTGTGGGACCACAGCTCGCCAAAATTAACTAGTTCCGAATGTCGTTAGAAGAAAATGGCTCATATTGAAATGTTTTTCATTCTTTCTTACCAAAAGACAACACTACAGGTTGTAAGATATAAATAGATTTCTTATTTTAGAAATTCTTTTATTCCAATACGAGCTTGTTCAGACTTATGTTTGAATATGGGAAACTACCCGGAAGTTGCTTCTGTTCTTTTGTGACTTATTTATTGTTTTTTGTGACTTATTTATTGTCTTTTGTGACTTATTTATTGTTTTTTGTGACTTATTTATTGTTTTTTGTGACTTATTTATTGTTTTTTGTGACTTATTTATTGTTTTTTAGTGACTTATTTATAGTTTTTGAGGGCCTGTAATCTGAGTTCTCCACAACCTCCCCCAACTACACAACAACCAACCCTTGCAGGCGGAAGAGGCAACGGAGGCGTTAGAGGAAGTTGAGAGTCCCTGAGGACACGTGAGACACTCTGTTTGTCCACCCTCCTCTTGGAAGGCTCCTGCAGGGCATGCCTGGCAAGGTTCACGACCGGTGGAGGAGAAGTGGCCCGGAGAACAGGGTCCTACACAGTCTCTCTTGCTCCTGGACTTGGGGTTGTTGGTGGTGGTGGACGGAAGGCAAGGAGTGCAGTTCAAGGCTCCGGGCAAGTCCTGGTAAGAACCATTTGGACACCACTCACAGCCCTGTGAATCCTCGTCCAAGTAGGTTCCTTGCACGCATAGGTCTGTGTGACAGAGTGTTGTGTGCAGTGTTGTTGTGTGGTGGAGTGTAGTGTGGAGTTTTGTTGTGTGGAGTGTTGTTGTTTGGAGTGTTGTTGTTTGGAGTGTTGTTGTGTGGTAAAGTTTAGTGTGGTGGAGTGTTGTTGTGTGATGAAGTGTTGTGTTCTGTAGTAGAAATGGCATAACACTACCTACTTTGAACATAAAACTTTCAAATTTGTTCAACCAACTATCATATTGAATATCTCATTCAACCGTACAACACTGAAACACACAGCACGCAGAGTTGATCTTCTGTTCCCCAGTGGAGCAGTCCACGTGCACGAAGTTCTTCTGAACATGGATCTGCTGGGTGAGGAGGCGGATAGACCTGCCGTCAATACTCCATTCCTGATCAAACCACTCCAGCTCGTATAGAGTATCCATCATTCTCTCGGAGTGAAGGTCCATTTCCTTGGAGCTGACGTACATCGCCTTGTCGAGGTACTTGATCTCAACGACAATCACGCACGTGATTTGACTCGTGTCAGCCACGAGTTGTGACACTTGAGTTCTGTTCGGTGCTTGGTCCATAACGTCATGAGGATGTCTGGACGGATTGGTTGTTGCGCTGTTAGGAGGGGTGTGTTGCAGAAGAGGAGGAAGAGAGGTTTTGGAGGGTTTTGCAGTTGACGGTTCGAAGGCTTTGTTTGGGAGTGTGACTTTGTGACTTGTTGGAGGTGCCGTGGTAAAGGGAGAGCTCGGAAGACTTTGCGAAGTTATTGTTGGTTGTTGCTTGTTGGTGGTTGAAGCTGTTTCCCATAGAGATGTGGTGACTGTGTTGGTTGTTGTTGTTGTTGTTGTTGTTGTTTTTGTTGTAAAAGTTTGTTTTGTTGTTGGTTTTGTCGTTTGTGTTGTTGAACAAAAGGTTGCTGTTTTTGTTGTTGGCATTGTTGCTGGAGATGTCATTTTTGTTGTTGCTGGTTCTATCTTTTTCGACTCTTTTGACGAAGATTTCAACGTTGTTATTGTTGTTTTTGTTTTTGATGATTTTGCTGTTGTTGTTGTTGTTGTTGGTGGGATTTCTGTTGTTGCTGTTGTTGGTGTCGTCATGGGGTTTGTTGTTGTTGATGAAGATTCCATTGATAAAGCTGATGATTTTTTGTTTTTTTTTATAGTTGATGTTGTTGTTGTTGATTTTGTTGATTTTGTCGTTGTTGTTGATGTTGTTTTCAATGATGACAATGTTGTTTTGAGTGTTGGAACCACCAGAGTTGCTTCCACGTCTAGTGGCACCTCTATAGACTCTCCTCCCAGCCCTCCACCCCCCTTGTGCTCTGTGGAGACTTGAGCTTCTGTCCCTGCCGCTTCGAGCTTCTCAACTCCTCTTAAACTCATCTTGTCCACGTCACTCGACCTTGTCCTTTGAGATCTACTTGTTCCAATTGCATTCATCAAAGGACTCAACACTTCTCGTATCTGACTCAAAAGTTCACCAAATTGCCGTTTCAATCCATCAAAACCCCCTAGAACATTGGATGAATACCGTTTGTGCCTGAACACACCACCTTCCGAATGCCCAGACATGGCGGGTAACTTCTGCGTGGTGGCAAACGTTTCTGGAAAGTTTTTGAATGACGTCACATCACGTGGTTCATTGATGAGAACTCCATCTCCAAGAGTTCCAACTACTCTTCTTTTTTTGCGTTTCTTTCCTCCTCCTCCTGCGTCTTCCAAACAGTCTATCCTCCACTCCTTCACATTCACCACGTACGACTCCCCCTGGGACTGGATGTTCCTTTGCAGGAAGGGTCTCATGAAGTCGTGCAGTCTCTCGAAGATCTTGTTCTTGTCCATGTTACAATCCCCTCCTTCCAACTTGAAGCCGACACTCGTTGTGAAGTCTTGAGTCGCTGCCTTGCGGATCTCTGAGTGAGAGTAAGGGGTGGAGTTAGTAGCTGGTGCTTGCGAGACGAGGTGGAGTGGAGAGTATGGATAGTTAAGCGTGGGAGAGGAACTGTTTGATTCGATGTAAGTGCAACTCTCAACAATGAAGAACTCGGCAATTCGATAAAACCTGCGCCGAGTTTCATGTATTCAGTGATTCAAACACCCTCCGCTGTGGCAGGAACAGGGACTCAACACCCACTCACTGTAGCAGTCAGGCCACGGAGAAGGAACATTCCAAGAACCCTTCCAACTGCACTCGAAGGAGGCCGAGGTGTTGGGAAGGACTTCGTAGCCGGGCAGACAGACCAGCAAACACCTCAGCAACACTCGACCTCTGCCACTCTTGCAGTCTATTTGTCCGTTCAAAGGTGCTTCCGTCGGCAGGTCGCAACTGGGCTCTGTGGAGGTGGTGGTGGTGGTGGTGGTGGTGGTGGTGGTGGTGGTGGTGGTGATGATGGTGGTGGTGATGATGGTGGTGGGGGTGGTGGTGGTGATGATGGTGGTGGTGATGATGATGGTGGGGGTGGTGGTAGTGGAGGTGGTGGTGGTGGTGGTGGTGGTGGTGGTGGTGGTGGTGGTGGTGGTGATGATGGTGGTGGTGATGATGGTGGTGGGGGTGGTGGTGGTGATGATGGTGGTGGTGATGATGATGGTGGGGGTGGTGGTAGTGGAGGTGGTGGTGGTGGCAACCATGAAATTATTCTCCAGTATAATTATCCCTCTTATTCTTCCGTCTTTCTTCAAAAGTAAAACCGAAGCATCAAGCAAGCAAACTTTGCACGTTGACGCTGAACTCGCAGTGACTGGTGGGAGCTGCCAAAGCACTGCACCTCACCACGTGGTGGCCGTACTGGAAGAGGGAGCCACTTCGCAGACTGCATCGGTGGCGAGCTCGAGTGCCGTTGGAGTACTCGAAGGTGGGACTCTTCCATTCGACCTTCACCCTCTTGTCTTCCCTGTTGATGGCCACTGTCTGGTCGCTTGGACAGTCCAATGCTCGTATGGCTTTCTCTGCGTGGTGGTTGCTTGTGGCGTGTATGAGGTCGACTAGCCTCAACGGAGCTGATCGGTGGTGTGGATCTTTCTTGGTCTTAAACCATGCGGGAAACAAATCCATAGGAAGAAAAAATTAAAAAAATAAAATTTAATAAAATGAAAAAAAATTTTAAATTTACAAAAGTGAGAAAGTTGGTGGGAATGGGAGGATTTGATAAGTAAGAGATTCGACAGGATTCGAACCGATGACTCGGATGGTCTGTTGACAGATGCTGGTGTGGTTGCTGGCGTCTTGAGCAGTGTATGTGATCACAGTGGCTCCCTTCCTGAACCTCGAGTTCTTCGGAAGACCTTCAATGCGTGCCTCGTAAACACCGCTGTTGTCTGAGACGTTGGCGTTGGACAGAGTGATGTTGATGTACACACCTTTCTCTGGAATCCTCCACCTCTCCACTCGAACCTCAGGCTCACATTCAACCACTGGGGGCTTGATGTCTGAAGGGGGGATAACAGGTTATCTGTAAAAATTGTTTATTCCGAGAGTCTCCCAAGAGTTGGTTGCAAGGCGAATCGTGAAATTTGTTTTACAATAGCTTTGTGTGTAGATTGAATTTTCACTGCATCTGCAATTGAGCCGAGAACCTTTGCAGTATGGAGTTTTGGAACTTTTCCAGAAGGTTCTGCCGTTGAAGGCGCAAGTGAAGTTGGAGGCATTCTGAAGCACAAAGCCTCTTCCGCAAGAGAGAGAACAGGTGGTGTTGAGGGGCAGTTGAGGCTTCCGGCAGATCTCTGGGAGCACCTTCGAGAACTTCGGAGCTGCCGGCTTCGAACAAAACACCTCTGAAAAAAAGGCAAAACTCGAAAATAAAAATATTTTATTTACGCCCAAAAACAATCAGGTTCCTTTAATTCTCAAAAAACAACCAATTATATTCTTCTCATTTTCAATGAACAACCAATCAGATTTTTCCAAGTCTCAAGAAACAACCAATCAGATGCTTTTAAGTCTCAAGAAACAACCAATCAGATTCTTTTAAATCTCAAGCAACAACCAATCAGATTTTTTCTAATTTTCAAGAAAAACCCCCTTTTTAAACAAAATTCTCTCAAAAACCACAAAGTTTCTTCTCTAAAAATTTTTCAAAAATATTTCTCTAAAGAACCCAAAAACAACAACAACAACAACAACAACAACAAGAGCAAGTTGGCGAACCTTTGCACTGGAAGTTCTCAGGAACCTTCCACATCCCGTACTTGTTGCACGACCACGTGGAACTCCCGATGACCACGTGAGAGGCTTTCACACACGTGACTTGGACTACTGAACCGAACCTGCTTCCGTTCAAGTACCTCGCCATTACCTCCAGCCGCTGCAGCTTCTTGCCAGACAATGGTTGACACTCGATTACTGTGGTGGTGTTAGTGGCGGTGGTGGTGGGGGTGGTAGTGGTGGTAGTGGTGGTAGTGGTGGTAGTGGTGGTAGTGGTGGTGACGGTGGTGGTGGTGGTAGTGGTGGTTGTTGTAGTAGTGGTGGTGGCGGTGGTGGTGGTGGTTGTGGTGGTGGTGGTGGTGGTGGTGGTGGTGGTTGTGGTGATGGTGGTGGTGGTGATAGCGGTGGTGGTGGTGGTGGTGATGGTGGTGGTGGTGGTGGTGGTGGTGGTGGTGGTGGTGGTGGCGGTGGTGGTGGTGGTGGTTGTGGTGGTGGTGGTGGTGGTGGTGGTGGTGGTGGTGGCGGTGGTGGTAGTGGTGGTAGTGGTGGTAGTAGTGGTGGCGGTGGTGGTGGGGGTGGTGGTGGTGGCGGTGGTGGTGGTGGCGGTGGTGGTGGTGGTAGTGGTGGTTGTTGTATTAGTGGTGGTGGCGGTGGTGGGGGTGGTTGTGGTGGTGGTGGTGGTGGTGGTGGTGGTGGTGGTGATGGTGGTGGTGGTGGTGATGGTGGTTGTTGTAGTAGTGGTGGTGGCGGTGGTGGTGGTGGTTGTGGTGGTGGTGGTGGTGGTGGTGGTGGTAGTGGTGATGGTGGTGGTGGTGGTGGTGGTGGTGGTGAGGCTTGTTTGCCGGAAGACTTCATGGATAAGTTCACGAAACAATAAATAATTTTGAGGTCACTCAAGGTTGGCTTCTTCCACCACCATTTCAAAATAAAATACTCATAGAAGTCTCCAGAAAGGGACATATGCTTCCACACCAACTCCCCACCACCTCCCCCCACAACTCACCCTCTCCAACCACACCACCTCCCACCACAACCTCCCACCACCACCTCTCACCACAACCCACCCTCTCCAACCACACCGGGTGTTGTACCTTCACAAGAAGGCACCCTGCCTTTCCAAACTCCTCCTCTGTGGCACCTCACATAGGGGTCTCCTATCCTGCTAAAGCCTTCTCTGCACTGGTAGTAACACGAGCCTCCATCGACCACGTCGGAGCAGTCAATGCCCGTGGGTGCTACTTTGTCGTACGTCTTTGAGACGAAGTAACTCTTGGCGTTGGCGACCACAGGAGCTGCCGGACACTTGGAAAAGCCTGTGAAAGGGATGCGGTGGAAGAAGTGAATGAGAGACGTTATAGTTGTGGGAGGAGTGGTGTTGATAGTGGTGTTGGAAAATAGTAGTTAGTGTGGTGTTGGAAAATAGTGGTTGGTGTGGTAGTGGATGGAGTGGTTGGTGTGGTAGTGGATGGAGTGGTTGGTGTGGTAGTGGATGGAGTGGTTGGTGTGGTAGTGGATGGAGTGGTTGGTGTGGTAGTGGATGTAGTGGTTGGTGTGGTAGTGGATGGAGTGGTTGGTGTGGTAGTGGATGGAGTGGTTGGTGTGGTAGTGGATGGAGTGGTTGGTGTGGTAGTGGATGTAGTGGTTGGTGTGGTAGTGGATGTAGTGGTTGGTGTGGTAGTGGATGTAGTGGTTGGTGGGGTAGTGGATGGAGTGGTTTGTGTGGTAGTGGATGGAGTGGTTGGTGGGGTAGTGGATGGAGTGGTTGGTGTGGTAGTGGATGGAGTGGTTTGTGTGGTAGTGGATGTAGTGGTTGGTGTGGTAGTGGATGGAGTGGTTGGTGTGGTAGTGGATGGAGTGGTTGGTGTGGTAGTGGATGTAGTGGTTGGTGTGGTAGAAGAAAAGTGATGCACAAGGCACAGCTGGCGGAGACTCCAGGAGCGATAGCGTAAGTCTTCAAAGCAGCCACTGCCAACCTAAAAACTCTAAACACATCACGGGCCAACAATCTCACGCCATACAGAATCGAATACATCGGCTTTTCAGCTTTAAATTTTTCAAAACTTCAAAGAACAACACAGACGAAGAAGGTCTCTTGTACTTCATATGAAAACATGACCTGCATACGTTTGCCTTGCAATTCTCAGAGACGCTAAAATCGGCTCATGACTCGTCGTTGGAAGATCATGTTTATGGAACATATTCTGTCAATGGTCTTTGAGACGCATTGGAGGTCAAAGGTAGAAAAAAAATCTTCAAAAGTGGAAAAAGATTTTATTATTATTTTATTTTTTCATTTCAAAGCTTAATTCTTCGAGACGTTTGAAATGTTAAAGGGCTAGACCGTGACCATCGGTGCCTGAGTGGGTGATGAAGGATGCTTGGTGCCTCATGAATAACCTATCATTAGCCTTAATTGGAGGGTTGCGTAAAAGGGTGTTAATTATGATTGGCCAATTAAATGGTGCCACAGCAAAATAACTTTCTCACAAAAAGGCACTGTCATTATAGGCTGCTTAACAATAGTTAACGCTACATAATGCCACTTAATCAGTACTACACGGATTTGTTGAAGCTTAAAACATCGGCTCCATTGAAGAGACGTGTCATTAATAAATTGTTAATTGCATGCAGAATACAACCATTCACACAGACGCATGACACCTCCTTCGTCTTCTGACACCTCTGACAGTTGCAGCTGAGTCAGACAACATCTTTTAACAGTTCTTATCAATATTCTTATCTTTCCTTCTTTCTTTCCTGGGTGATTGGCATGCGATGAGTGACAACCTGCCTAGTCCATCAACCGTCTGGTTCATTAACCTTCCTTACACCTGTCCCTCATCGGGCCTTCAATTGTCGTCGTCATAATTTTCTAGTGGTATTCCAATTGTACTGTTTCAATTGTACTGTTCCAATTGTACCGTTTCAATTGTACTGTTTCAATTGTACTGTTTCAATTGTACTGTTTCAATTGTACTGTTTCAATTGTACTGTTTCAATTGTACTGTTTCAATTGTACTGTTTCAATTGTACTGTTTCAATTGTACTGTTTCAATTGTACTGTTTCAATTGTACTGTTTCAATTGTACCGTTTCAATTGTACTGTTTCAATTGTACTGTTTCAATTGTACTGTTTCAATTGTACTGTTTCAATTGTACTGTTTCAATTGTACTGTTTCAATTGTACTGTTTCAATTGTACTGTTCCAATTGTACCGTTTCAATTGTACTGTTTCAATTGTACTGTTTCAATTGTACTGTTTCAATTGTACTGTTTCAATTGTACTGTTTCAATTGTACTGTTTCAATTGTACTGTTTCAATTGTACTGTTTCAATTGTACTGTTTCAATTGTACTGTTTCAATTGTACTGTTTCAATTGTACTGTTTCAATTGTACTGTTTCAATTGTACTGTTTCAATTGTACTGTTTCAATTGTATTGTTTCAATTGTACTGTTTCAATTGTACTGTTTCAATTGTACTGTTTCAATTGTACTGTTTCAATTGTACTGTTTCAATTGTACTGTTTCAATTGTACTCTTTCAATTGTACTCTTTCAATTGTACTGTTTCAATTGTACTGTTTCAATTGTACTGTTTCAATTGTACTGTTTCAATTGTACTGTTTCAATTGTACTGTTTCAATTGTACTGTTTCAATTGTACTGTTTTCAATTGTACTGTTTCAATTGTACTGTTTCAATTGTACTGTTTCAATTGTACTGTTTCAATTGTACTGTTTCAATTGTACTGTTTCAATTGTACTGTTTCAATTGTACTGTTTCAATTGTACTGTTTCAATTGTACTGTTTCAATTGTACTGTTTCAATTGTACTGTTTCAATTGTACTGTTTCAATTGTACTGTTTCAATTGTACTGTTTCAATTGTACTGTTTCAATTGTACTGTTTCAATTGTACTGTTTCAATTGTACTGTTTCAATTGTACTGTTTCAATTGTACTGTTTCAATTGTATTGTTTCAATTGTACTGTTTCAATTGTACTGTTTCAATTGTACTGTTTCAATTGTACTGTTTCAATTGTACTGTTTCAATTGTACTGTTTCAATTGTACTGTTTCAATTGTACTGTTTCAATTGTACTGTTTCAATTGTACTGTTTCAATTGTACTGTTTCAATTGTACTGTTTCAATTGTACTGTTTCAATTGTACTGTTTCAATTGTACTGTTTCAATTGTACTGTTTCAATTGTACTGTTTCAATTGTACTGTTTCAATTGTACTGTTTCAATTGTACTGTTTCAATTGTACTGTTTCAATTGTACTGTTTCAATTGTACTGTTTCAATTGTACTGTTTCAATTGTACTGTTTCAATTGTACTGTTTCAATTGTACTGTTTCAATTGTACTGTTTCAATTGTACTGTTTCAATTGTACTGTTTCAATTGTACTGTTTCAATTGTACTGTTTCAATTGTACTGTTTCAATTGTACTGTTTCAATTGTACTGTTTCAATTGTACTGTTTCAATTGTACTGTTTCAATTGTACTGTTTCAATTGTACTGTTTCAATTGTACTGTTTCAATTGTACTGTTTCAAGTGTACAGTTTTTGGGGTATATTAACCACTTCATTCTCTACCGCCTCCCTCACTCGATCGGACTGCAATACAATATGAAGGTTGAGAGAACAAGAGTGGTGGCGTGTGAGGACCAACCAGGCAGAGAAATGCACTGTGAGAGGGAGGAGGACCCAACGGAGAGTGTGGTTGTGTTCTGAGGACAGCTCTGGCACACCAGGGTCTTCAGCGCCTCTTTGTAGTGGCCCGCCTTACAAGCTGCATGGGACACGGTAGGAAAAGCTATTTAAGCAACTCGGAATGAAGCTGTTTGATTTATGATTGAAAGAGGCATGAATACACTGCTACTGAACATTACAATACTAAACATTACAATACTATACAGTACAATACAATACAATACTATACAGTACAATACAATACAATACAATAAAATAAAATAAAATAAAATACAATACGATACAATACGATACAATACGATACAATACGATACAATACGATACAATACGATACAATACGATACAATACGATACAATACAATACAATACAATAGAATACAATACAAATACGAATATTATTATAGAGGCATTGTATATTATTATCATAATACAATATACCCTGAAGCAGTATAAATACCACAGTCTGATACAACAAAGATAGGAATTAAGTCACGAACGTTCGCATGCCAGCCCCATCAGCTCGAAGCCAGCTTCACACGTGCATACGAACTCTCCCGTGTCACGTCCACACAAACACACAGAGTTCTCCTGTCCACACCACACTCCTCCACACGAGACTTGAAACGATTCACCTTTGCCTTCGTCACTGTCGTTAACGGATAGTGCCCAGTTACTTTCCAGTCTGCCTGGTAGTGGTTAACATGTTCGGTGGGATGTTCGATTATGCATGTGTAAGGCCTTTGAAGGGGAGGAACACTTGTTTTGGTGGAGAAGTTGACTTTAGTGATGTCTAATTGGGTGCATGAGTGTGTGTGTGTGTGTGTGTGTGTGTGTGTGTGTGTGTGTGTGTGTGTGTGTGTGTGTGTGTGTGTGTGTGTGTGTGTGTGTGTGTGAATGTGTGTGTGTGTGTGTGTGTGTGTGTGTGTGTGTGTGTGTGTGTGTGTGTGTGTGTGTGTGTGTGTGTGTGTGTGTGTGTATGTGTGTGTGTGTGTGTGTGTGTGTGTGTGTGTGTATGTGTGTGTGTGTGTTTGTGTGTGTGTGTGTGTGTGTGTGTGTGTGTGTGTGTGTGTGTGTGTGTGTGTGTGTGTGTGTGTGTGTGTGTGTGTGTGTGTGTGTGTGTGTGTGTGTGTGTGTGTTTGTATGTGTGCCTGTATGATTGAAACGTTTCAAGAAACCTTTTTCAGCGTTTAAAAGAAATAGAGTGCGTTGAAGTGTGTTTATATGTACGTTTATGTGTGTTTATATGTGTGTGGATGTATGTGTGGATGTATGTGTGGATGTATTTGTTGGTATGCAGGAGCGGGTCTTATCTGCCCTCCAGTTTATAGTAACCGGTTCCTATCAACCTTCCTATTAACTTCTTGCTCTTTTCTTTCTTCCTCCTTCCAATGAACCAAATTTTCAAATCTATTTTTTATTTCTCATTCCTACAACTTCCATATGAGGCTTCATCTTTGGTTTCATAGAAAAATAGTCTTGCAGGATGGATGGTTTATGTCTGCCTTATCACCTCAATGACTAATCTCTTCAAAAGTTCGCATTTCAAGCAAGCTTCACGCGGGCGACATTCCAGCAGTTGTGAGGTAACATGCAACAACCTCGGAAGAGCAGTCTCTGCTGGGCATCCAACACAGGCAGGCTGTCGAAGAGAACGGCGTGGTGGGGTAAGTCTGTGGAAAGACTCCTCACCTCATCGAGACTCGCATCGCCGATGGCAACGCCGAAGATGGCCACCTGGTGAGAAGGGTGTCCTTCCAGCGCCTGCAGTGCACGAGAAGCGCTGACTGGTGGAAGGCCCGAGTCATGGGGACTGTCGGTGATGAAGAGAAGCACCTTTCTGGAGGTGTTTCTAGCCCCTTCAAACACCTCTGCAGCTCTCATGAGGGCCATGTGGGGGTTGGTGTGTCTGTCTGGTGAGGTGTGCTCCAAGGAGGAAGAGATGCGGTGGAAGAGGTGGCACTTGTGGTTGGAAGGCACAGGGGAGTGGTGTTTGAAAGTGCTGAAGGCGAGTGAGGCGTTGGAGTTGTAGGTGATGAGTGCCAACCGGAAGTGGCTGTTGACGTGAGAACCGATGGTGTTCTGGGAGGTTTGTGGGAGGTTTGTGGGAGGTTTGTGGGAGGTTTGTGGGAGGTTTGTGGGAGGTTTGTGAGAGGTTATACTGGTGTCAAC
>OX387249.1:627054-657054 GCA_947562095.1 Branchellion lobata | reverse complement strand
TTCCCTCACTAATCTCTCCCCTCACTAACCTCTTCCCTCACTAATCTCTTCCCTCACTAACCTCTTCCCTCACTGATCTCTCCCCTCACTAATCTCTCCCCTCACTAATCTCTTCCCTCACTAATATCTTCCCTCACTAATATCTTCCCTCACTAATCTCTTCCCTCACTAATCTCTTCCCTCACTAATCTCTTCTCTCACTAATCTTTTCCCTCACTAATCTCTCCCCTCACTAATCTCTTCCCTCACTAATCTTTTTCCTCACTAATCTTTTTCCTCACTAATCTTTTCTCTCACTTATCTTTTGCCTTCCACATATGCTCTGATGTTTCCCTCACCACACGAGACTCGGTGTGAGGGCCTTGAAAGAAGCTTTCAAAGGCCTTCCAGCCATTGATTCCATTCATAACAATGCATTGTGTTTTGTGGACGTTGTAGCATGCGCACCACATCCCTTCCGTGCCACCGGAAGCTGATTGCAGCGTGACGTCATGGGACGGACACAAGTTCACCAGGTGTGCGCTCGGCTTCGAGGTGACTGGCTTTGAAAAGCTCCCTCTGACTGAAGATTACTTTTTGAAAGAGAAAAACAACCTCTTCACGTTCGTTCTTTGTTACTTTTGATTCATGCATCTCTCGACCATCACAACTCTACGAACACTGCCCTCTTGCGAGTGAATTCAAACGTGCAATGACGATGCCTTCTTCCACACGCAGAGAAGAGTTCTTTGATAAGACTTGCTTCCGTTTGGCCACCTTGGGCGAAAAACTGGTAGATAAGACCATTTTTGAAGTTAACACAGAGGTGCTGAGTCGCAGGAAGGAAGAGACACAGCTACTCAAAAGTTTGTGCTTTTCGAGAAGGACCTTTCCTTAAACGCTGCAGTGGCTGTTTCTTTGAGTTTCATTTTTTGATTCACTGTTTTTATGTTCACAACAGAAACAGTTCATTGTGACATGTTCGACTTGAACCTCAAAAACGCCTTCCAGACAATCAAGAAGTGTGTCTTTATGCCCAAGGAGAGAAGCAGCGCCTGCAAGTGAGAATACTACGCTCGCGTAGCAAAGACAATGAAATTTCAAAATTTCAAAGCTCTTATCAAACACAATTCAACTTCAAATCACTTCAGTTAACACTCACTCGATCGCCAGGTCGAGTAAGAAGGTGGTTTCCACCGTATGGAGGCTATCTTACACCTACAACGACTTCACGAAGGAAAAGAAGTTGACCCACACACGAGTCAATTCAGAAGTTAAAAGTCACACGGAAAGCAACAGCTGTAGCCTTATTTCTGGTAGTTCTTCCATTTGTCGTGAATGTGTATAATCTAATCTAATCTAATCTAATCTAATCTAATCTAATCTAATCTAATCTAACCTAACCTAATCTAATCTAACCTAATCTAAGCTAATCTAATCTAATCTAATCTAATCTAATCTAATATAATATAATATAATATAATATAATATAATTTAATCTAAGCTAATCTACTCATTTATATAGCGCTGTATGCATCGTGAGCAGGGCTTTACAGACGTTTTGATTAGATATAATTCATCGTAGCCTTTCAAACGGACACTCTCTTAACATTTGCAACGAAAAGTTTTTTGGATTATTCAAAACGTGTTAATATAATGATTTTGGACTCTCCAGAAGCTGCTGTGTATTACAGGCTCACGATGAATGAAGAGAACTGCAAGAGTGAGTCGTTTTGTTGTGTACCTATGGCAACGTCGTAAAGCCTCCGTATCTTGTGTACACTACAACAACTAGTGTTGTTACATATAATATAATGGTATATAGTGTTGTTATATATAATATAATGTGATATAGTGTTGTTATATATAATATAATGGTATATAGTGTTGTTACATATAATATAATGGTATATAGTTTTGTTATATATAATATAATGGTATATAGTGTTGTTACATATAATATAATGGTATATAGTGTTGTTACATATAATATAATGGTATATAGTGTTGTTATAGTGGCATTGAAATGCGTTTCTCACTGACGTACACATTTTCTTCCAGAATACCCAGCAACAGGTGACCTTCAACTTTGCTATTACAAACTCGAAAATCAAAAATTGCTGCTAATCTAATCTAATCTAATCAAATCATTTATATAGCGCTGATCCACACTGTTCAAAAGCACATTCTTATTTGCTGTTTCATATTCTCTATTCACTTTTCCTACCTTCTTCCTTCTTCCCCTCTCCAATCGTCTCTGTCCTTCCAGCCAAGTGCGCGACTGACGATTGGAACCGTAACATGTGGAGCTTTTGCACCAGCGAGAAGCTTTCCATCTTCGACTTGGACTTCTTTCCTCCCCCCACCACCCTCTTGTCCACAGACTTAAGCAAATACTGCAAGTTAGTCAATTTTAGTCAACTATAAGTATGTTCTAATCTAATCTAATCAAATCATTTATCTAGCGCTGATTCCACATACGTTTTTTTCAAATTAAATCAAATTTTTCAAAAATGTTTTTTTAGATTGTTTTCAAAATTTATCTCAACATCGTCCTTTGCAGTCATCAGTCGCATTTACAACTTTGTCGCGTGTAGAAGCTCTTGAAAAGTTCGGAATCAGCGCTATATAAATGATTTGACTAGGCTAGAAGTGATGGACAAGTGAAGCATTGATTTATGATTCAGAGTGTATATTTTTTTGGTGACTGAATTCCAACGAATGGCGATGCATTGATTCACAGAGAGGCGCCTCTGAAGCAGTGCGATCTTTCTTTTTGTGAAAAACCAAAAAATTCCTTTTATTTCTACCAAGACTTGTCTTCTCATTACGAGAATGTATGTGACGAAAAAGGTTCGAAACTAATTATCGTAGTTTACTCTTAGTTCTGGTTCCATGCGTTTGATGATAGCGTTGTCAACTTCATGAATTGACTCTACCATTCCAGACTACAAGACCTTGCTGGGATGTGTGGGGCAGGTACCAGAGCACACAAGGTCTCAGGTGAAAAAGGACTTCCGCAAGTGCTTCGACCAGGCCATTGCAGCCAACGAAAACCAGTGCTCGTGAGTGCTTATTGCGTCGTTTGCACTTGAACTCAATCCCCAACACGAGTTGATGCTTCAAGTGAGCGCATGTTTGAAAGGCGTGTTTGTGTCTCACCAGGGCGAGGCAGTTGTGGCTGTTGTGCAGACCTCTGTTACTCACAAAGCACACCAAATGCTCCTCTTTCGATCGTCTCTACGAGCTTGAAATCAGCACCAGAGACTGGAAAAAGTGCCCCCTATACCGAACGAAAAGTAATGACTCACGTGTTGAAGGCGGCGAGTGTTTGATTGGTTTAAAATACTTGATTCCATGAATCGCTTTTCAATGCATAGACGTAGTATTTCAGTTGACCATCGGTATGTTAAATGCTTCCAGCGACGCTACCAACCTCCCACAGTTGACCCGTGTAAGACCAAACTGGACGCTAGGTTCCCCTACTGCAACGGTAACTTTCTGTTTACTCATCGACCGCACTTGTGTTCAGAATTGCCAGCAGGGCACTAGACCAGCATTGCAACACACCAACCCTGCAGGAGGATCGAGCCTCATGAGCACCACCAACCTCTTCGTCCTCACCCTCTGCGTGTTTCTGCACCAGATGTTCAAGTAGGCCCACCGACGCCTTGGTGGTCGATGCTTGCAAACACCGCTAAGCAAGGTGATGAGAAGACGCCATCAAGCGATCATTTACACTTTTAGTGAATATCTTTTAATTTAACTTTTAAAGCAAAGTATGCTTATTAGTGAAAATCCCAGTATTGATGTAGTTTTGGGGATCTGGTTTCCAATGAAATGTTGCTTGATTGTAACGACAATTTATTGTCAAAAACATTCGTTTGAAACGCCTTAATTTTGTTCAGTTTGATTGATTGAGATTATGAAAGTTGATTTGCAGGAACATTGTGCACACTTATCAACCAAACGTCACATACCTGTGTTGTTTTTCACCACCATATTCCGAAGATTCTGTGATTTCTTCCCCAAAAACTTGAAAACATTAACAATGAACTTGAACCAGCTTTTTGATTGAAATAAACTGCAAGTGCTTGAATGCTTTATTGACAATAATCCATCTACTTTCGAGGCACGAAGGAATGGCTTTTGTTGCCTTTGTGAAAGTTCCTGCGAGCTTTTTTCTGTGGGCAGTTCGTGCATGAATTTATTTTTTATATAAAAATTCACAATTTAAGTTAAAAAAACATAATTTAAATGAAAAACACAATTTAAACAGAGATTCATAATTTAATGCAGAAATAATTAACTCATGAGAAGGCAATTGAAACGAGCCAGAAATGGTTTAAAAGGCGCAATGAATCGGCATATGCTTGTTTAGAGAGGTCAAAAGCACTCATCCACAGCGCAGTAACATTTCCGATAATGTGTTTTAAACCTTGTTATTGGTCGCCTATAACTATTCGATTGTCACACCCAACATTAATTCGCTGTTATTAGCTCTTACCCCACCGCCTATCTTAATGAGCACCCTTGAAGAGTGCCTGAGCAGCTCCATAAAAATCTTTTGATAAAATAAGATTAGATAAGGGTAGATAAGATGAGATTAGATAATATAAAATTGGACGAGATTAAATAAGCTAAGATTAGATCAGATCAGATAAGATTGGAGAAAACAAGATAAGATAAGATGAGATGAGATTAGGTCAGATAAGATTAAATTAGATAAGATGAGATAAGATAAGATAAGATTATATTAGATAAGATTTTATTAGATAAGATTTTATTAGATAAGATTAGATTAGATAAGATTAGATTAGATAAGATTATATTAAATAAGATTAGATGAGATAAGATAAGATAAGATTATATTAGATAAGATTTTATTAGATAAGATTTTATTAGATAAGATTTTATTAGATAAGATTAGATTAGATAAGATTAGATTAGATAAGATTATATTAAATAATATTATATTAAATAAGATTAGATAAGATTGGATAAGATTGAAATAGGTCTCACTGATGATGCTGGCTGGTTGGCGAGTTCTTGTGTGGGGTCAATCAGTCGCTTTTGGTTCTTGTTGCCTTTTTGAGCTTCTGTTGGGTGGTGAGTGGTGGAGTGGTGAGGTGGTGGTGGAGTGGTGAGGTGGTGGTGGAGTGGTGAGGTGGTGGTGGACTGGTGAGATGGTGGTGGAGTGGTGAGTGATTGGTGGGGTGATGAGGTGGTGGTGGAGTGGTGAGGTGGTGGTGGACTGGTGAGATGGTGGTGGATTGGTGAGTGATTGGTGGGGTGATGAGGTGGTGAGATGGTGGACCATCGAGTCATGCAGTGAAGTACTTACCAATAACTTGCAAACTAATAACTTTTTAGAAATGAATTGAAATGTTGATTGAAATGAATTTGTGTTTGTGAGGTGTTCGTGAGAACGCGAGAGACTCACCCTTGACCATTCCTGTCAGCTCCTTCTTTTCGTAAACTTTTGCTTGGAAAGTGCCAGCTTGCGCAGTCTTGGTGGCTTTCATGGTGGCTATTGTGTGGTGCTTGTTGTTGTTGTTGTTGTTTTTTGAAGGCGTGTTGGCATCAGCTTGTTTGTTCTTGTTTTTTATTGGTCCTTTGCCCATGTTCGTCTCTTTGTCTGTCTTCTTGTCTGTCTCCTTGTTTGTCTTCTTGTCTGTCTCTTTGTCTGTCTCCTTGTCTGCCTTTTTGTCCGTCTTGATCTGCAGTGTTTCACAAAACAATGAGGGAATCTTCCATGAACAATCGAAGGGATTCGGCAAGGGTGTAGTGCACCTTCGTTCGCAGGGAGACAAGGTCGTTTGAGAACTTGATCTCCTCCGCCGTCCTGATCACTTGTAGCGAGATTTTTAATTTCGTTAATAATGTGTTTTCCTTAATTGAAACTAAAATAACTTGAATCAAACGATTTATAATTTTATGAAAACAACGCTACACCACCACATCACCACCATCACACCACCACTACCACCACTACCACCACACCACCACCACATCACACCACCACCACATCACACCACCACCACACCACACCATTACCGCACTACACCACACCACCACCACCACCACCACTACCTTCAGGCTCGACCACCTTGAGAGGCATAGCACTCTCGACCAAAGGTGCCGCTTTGAAAGCCACCTTGTAATCTGCCATCTGGACAGTGGTGAAAAATTGCTGGACACTCTCAAATAAACTGAGAAAACAACAACAACAACAACAACAACCGATGCAACAACGACAACAACCGATGCAACAACAACAGCAACCGATGCAACAACAACAACAACCGATGCAACAACGACAACAACAACCGATGCAACAACGACAACAACCGATGCAACAACGACAACCGATGCAACAACAACAACTGATGCAACAACAACAACATTGGATGCAAGGCAACAACAATAAAAGGCACCGAGGTGGCACATACAAGCAAAAATGCCCGAGTCACCCACCTTGTAGTTCTTGGGAACCAAGTGTTGAGGCAGGTGCTGTGTGTGTGTGTGTGTGTGTGTGTGTGTGTGTGTGTGTGTGTGTGTGTGTGTGTGTGTGTGTGTGTGTGTGTGTGTGTGTGTGTGTGTGTGTGTGTGTGTGTGTGTGTGTGTGTGTGGTGTGATAAAAAAATGTATTTAGACATATTAGAAGTTTCCAACTAAGAAAAGCTATAGTGATGATGATGATGATGGAAATAATAATAATAATTATTATTATTATTATTATTATTATAATTATAATAATAATAATAAATAATTTTAAAAATAATAAATAAATAAATAAATAAATAAATAATATAAAATAATATAAAAAAAAATAATAATACTTACAGAGAGAAAAAGCCGGTCAAGTTTGGTGAAGACTGTGGAATTTTCCAGTTTCTTGCCTGCCACCTGCAATGGATGAGTGAGTGTTAACCAATCGCTTTGAACACGAATAATGGCTCTTGCAAATCAGTGGCGAATTGGATTTCATGGGGTGATTGGGTGGGGTGAAGGAGGGAGTGGAGGAAGATTGAAGGAGGAGTGAAGGAGGAGAGGAGTGAAGGAGTGAAGGAGTGAAGGAAGAGTGAAGGAGGAGTGAAGGAGGAGTGAAGGAGGAGTGAATGAGGAAAAGTGAAAGAGAAGTGAATGAGGAGTGTAGCGCAGTACGTTGAAGAAGGAGTCGTTGAAGGTGGCAAGGACTTTGGTATTCAGAAACGAATCGTCATATTCTGAAACGGGAGTGTTCGAGTATACTTGCGTTTTGAAATAATCAAAATTATTAAAACTAAAATTTGAAAGAAAAAACATTTTAATAAATTCATTTTTTTTAATAATATAAATAAATTTTAAGCTGAAATTAACTCAGTGGAGGACCAACCACTAGGGTCGAAGGTGTTGTGGGTGAAGGTGGGGAAGAGGTTGGAAGCACTGGAGTGTGTGCCTTCATCGCCTTCTCCTCCTCCGTCGTTGTTGTTGTTGTTGTTGTTGTTGTTGTTGTTGGGGTCAGCCTGCGTGGAGATGGATGAGTTATTGAGCACTATTGAGAGAAGATTCACTGCCGGATGTTGTTGGGAATATCGATTGATTGCAAAGGGAGGCTGGAGGAAGCAAGAGGAAGTTACAATGGGAAGGAATTGAAGGAGGAGAACAAGAAAAGGAATAGAAAAGAGGAAACGAATGGATAGGAAGAAGGCAGTGGAAAGAAGGAGTGAGTCACGAGAGTGATGGAGGTGATGACGTCGTTGACGATGAGTTTGACGTCATCGAGTTGACGCTTCAGTGTGGGAGGGATGTAGGTCTTGCAACAGGACAGAATGGATGCCTCGGTGCTGTGGTGGTGGTGTTAGTGGTGGTAGTAGTAGTGGTGGTGGTGGCAGTAGTAGTGGTGTTGGTGGTGGTAGTAGTGGTGATGGTGGCAGTAGTAGTGGTGATGGTGGCAGTAGTAGTGGTGTTGGTGGTGGTAGTAGTGGTGGTGGTGGTGGTAGTAGTGGTGTTGGTGGTGGTAGTAGTAGTGGTGGTGGTGGTAGTAGTGGTGTTGGTGGTGATGGTGGTGGTAGTGGTTGTGGTGGTGGTAGTAGTGGTGGTGGTAAGAAGGATGTGTAAGAGAAAAATTATAAGGTTGGCTAGAAGAAAAGTAGATGGATGGAAGGAGGATGAGGTTGAGTAGAAGACACGTGGATGGATAGATGGATGGATAGATGGATGAATGGATAGATGAATGGATAGATGAATGGATGGATGGATGGATAGATGGATGGATGGATAGATGAATGAATGGATGGATGGATGAATGGATAGATCGATGGATGGATGGATAGATGAATGGATGAATGAATGGATGGATGGATGAATAGATGGATGAAGGAATGAAGTAAAGAAGATGTAAAAATTTCAAATTAGTGGAGGAGGATTGAAGAGACGAAGCAAGGCAACAACGACAAGAAGTGGGTAGGAACACCACAAGCACACGAAGAGACAAGCGGCCTAACAGGGGCAGATTTTGTGCAATCTGGAACATGATCTCTTCAGGCAGAATGTACCTGTGAACAAAGAATAATTGAATGAATACAATGCTCGTTATTCCTCCCTCCAAACCCTCCCTCACCCCTCTGAAGCCCTCCACACCCTTCCACGCCCCTCCAAACCCTCTCACACCCCTCTGAACCCCTTCACACCCCTCCAAACCCTCCTACATCTCAGAACTCACACCCACCCACCCTACGCTTTCGTCCTCGATGCGAGCCAGCTTATCCCTCCAAAGACACAGCCTCCTCAGCACCTCCACGCCCTGGGGTGGCAGGGCCTTGCCTCCTCGACCCACCCTCCTCTGGCACATCTCTATGTGGGTCCGCTCCGTCACCACTGGTTTCTGGTACCTCTATGGGTGTGGTTGCCAATGCGAATGTAGTAGTAGTAGTAGTAGTAGTAGTAGTAGTAGTAGTAGTAGTAGTAGTAGTAGCAGTAGTAGTAGTAGTAGTAGTAGTAGTAGTAGTAGTAGTAGTAGTAGTAGTAGTAGTAGTAGTAGTAGTAGTAGTAGTAGTAGCAGCAGTAGTAGTAGTAGTAGTAGTAGTAGTAGTAGTAGTAGTAGTAGTAGTAGTAGTAGTAGTAGTAGTAGTAGTAGTAGTAGTAGTAGTAGTAGTAGTAGTAGTAGTAGTAGTAGTAGCGGCAGTAGTAGTAGTAGTAGTGGTAGCACCTTCTTGCAGAGGTTGCAGCTGTTGACGAAGGCCTGGTGGAGGAGGATGGAGGGCTCGGAGGCATCCTGCTCCAGGCCCCGTTGCAGCAGGCGCTCCTTGAGAACGTCGTAGATGTAGAGGAGGTGGTGCGTGTCCTCCCGGGCGTACCTCAAGTACACTTCAGGAAGGTCCCTGTGTGGTGGTGTGGTGTGCACTTGGTGGTGACGTGAGTGGTGGTGGTGATGATGTGAGTGGTGGTGGTTGCGATGGTGTGGTGCAGAGGTGGTTGTAATGGTGTAGTGCAGTGGTGGTTGTGGTGGTGTGAAGCAGTGGTGGTTGTGGTGGTTGGTGCAGGAGTGGTGGTTGTGGTGGTGTGGAGCAGTGGTGGTTGTGGTGCAGGAGTGGTTGTGGTGGTTGGTGCAGGAGTGGTGGTGTGGAGCAGTGGTGGTTGTGGTGGTTGGTGCAGAAGTGGTGGTTGTAGTGGTGTGAAGCAGTGGTGGTTGGTGCAAGAGTGTTGGTTGTGGTAGTTGGTGCAGCAGTGGTGGTTGTGGTAGTTGGTGCAGCAGTGGTGGTTGTGGTGGTTGGTGGAGCAGTGGTGGTGTAGAGCAGTGGAAAGCTTTCAGTTGAAGTTTCAAACTTGAGAAAACCATCATTGGAATGAATGATGCATGAAATGAGTAAAAGTAAATCATATTTATCTAAAAATTGCAAGTGATGCAAAAGCAGAATGTCGTCATCATCATCATCCTCATCCTCATCGAACCTGATCCTCCAGTCTGCCCTCTGGAACTGCTTGTCGGCAGTGACGTCACAGATGGTCTGAAGGAAGGTGGTGTGAGGTACTTGGTCTAAGCCATCAAAACCATAAAATCTCCGTTACATGCAATACTCGAAGGTTGCGTGAGAAAGGCTTGAAACAGCTCTAAGAACAACGAGCATCGTCGGAACACAGATCAACTGGAATGACAGTTCTGAGATGGAGCTGAGCTCCCATGCGGAAACAACAGTCACCCACTAATAATACAGGTGCAAGGCAGACAGGCATTCACGTGTGTTGTCACCTGGAGTAGGTAGGCGAGAGAGAGATGGGGGAGGTGCAAGAGTCGGGCGGCCTGTCCGGTGTCAAAAAGGTTCACCACGTACACTCCAAAGTCCTTTTGTAGCCACTCTATGTCGCAGTCCGAGCCGTGGAAGACCTGCAGTGGAAGGTGGATGGAGGATGAATGGAGGGGTGTGTAAAGAAGTGAAGAGAGGGGTGGATGGAGAGTGGATGGAGAAGTGAATGGAGGTGAATGAAGAAGTGAATGGAAGGGTGAATGAAGTATGAGTGAAGGATGGATGAAGGTTGATTCGATGGTGGAAAGCTCAAGCATCCAAATGGATTCATAGTTGAAGATCTTCCTTGGAAGTAATAATTACAACAATATTGACAATACAAGTGTGAAAGCTAATTTTTATAGCGCCAAACAAGCAAGCAAGACGCAAGTTTTGGTGTGGCAGTGGGTGGACCTTGAGGATGCGGGGGTTGGTGAAAACGGAGTTGAGAAGGTGCATGTGGTGTCGCAGAGGAAGGGTGTCAATGATAAAGTCCTCATGACGGGTCGACAGCTGCATGAGACATGTGAAGCCTTGGTAGCTCCTGAACGAGTGGTGCTGCATGGGTGGTTGATGAGGTGATGGTTGGGACTTCAAAACACGTGACTCACCAACACCACCACCACCACACCCCTCACCTCCAGATCTACGGCCACCTCAGAAGCTGATTGGAGCTTGCTGACCAGGTCTCTGAGCTGAGACTCCTTGTCAATGTAACTGAAAGGCGTCTGCTCTAGGCTTTGAGGCTTCTGTGGTGCAGTCGGGGGTGGCAAAGATACATTTGAGAAAGTGAAAATTTGTGACAATCAATTAATGATTATCTTTATAAAAATTAATTAAATTAATATTTTAATGAGTCAATTTAATTAACAATTATTCAATTAAACAATGAAAATCACATCCAAGTGGCCAATTGGAACACGAGGAGGACAACAACCTGAGGTTCTGTGCTGGTCAACAGCTTCGGGTCCACCTGAAGACTGTCCAGTTCGAAGGCGTAGGGGTGGCTGTACTCGCCATTCTCCAGCACCAAACTGTCTGAAGGCAGTGCGGGTGATGTCGAGGGGTGGTTTGAGTGACGATTGAGTGGCAGGTTTTAGTTTATATTTTTAATTGTTAATTGAAAGTTGAATTCGTTGAATTGACTACTTGCAAACTTATTTACTAATTTTTTGACATTTCGGGTGGCTCGAAAGACTGTTCTTGCAACAATGAGGCACCTTCAAGCGTTCTCAATGCATTTGGCTTGTGAGTGATGCATGGCTTGAAAGGCAGGTCAGAGTTGTCAACCTTGACCTTAAAAGCCCCCTGTGGCTTGGGAATGATCTTTTGAGTCACAAGGGACAGTTCTGAGGTCTTGTCACTCTTGGGGGTGGCCACTTTGGACACCATGTAGAGTGAACTCGAAGGCTTTTTGCCTGATGCTTCATCCAAGTTACTATTCTGTTGGTTTGGTGGAGGATGAAAACAAAAGTTGAATATCTTTTTGAGTAGTCATTTGTTTAAACTGTTCTATATTCAATTATTTATATTCATAACTTCATGAACTGCACTCACAATCCTTTCCATCAACTGGTCACACACACTGGTGATGCAAGCCAATATGTCTTCTTCATCCATCTCCTCCCTCAGTTTGTTCTTGAAGCCATGCTTGGTCAGAATATACTGAATCCTAGAGGTTCATTTGGTAAAGAATTTACTAATTAAAAATTGAATTAAATAATTTAAAAATTGATCACAGAGAACAAAAACAGACATGTTGAGCATGTGTGCTCTTTGCACGCCAACGGCCGTTGTGAAACACTTTTCGATTGCCCAATAGTCATAATCCGCTAAAGGTAGGCTGTTGGCATGTTTCATTACTTTTGAGACATCCTCCAAACAAGTCTGGAAAGTTGGTGCGGCATATAGAATTTTAATTTCTTTAGTCATTTCTTTAATTGCTTTTCCACATATTATATATAACTATTTATTTTTTTATTTTAGATTTTATTAGTTATAGAAAAAATTAAAAATTAAAATGATAAAATATGCATGAAAATGTATCAACCTTAACAAAATCATCAATATTGCAACTTTGAGAGTTCATTTCCGAACCCATAATCAGCCCAAACAAACTTTAAAGTGTGTAAGAGTGAAAATATAAAATCTACATAGAAACAATATGTAAAGAAAAAATTTCTAAATTAATATTTTAAAATTATTTCAAAATATTCAATGTTGACCAATATATTTCAATTATCATTTTGTTTAACACGTTTACTAGATAATATATAAAATGGAAAAAAAGATTTTTATAATTCTTATTAAAAATAAAACACACCCTTCTTGGGTTTAAATGCTAACTGTAAATACTGTTTCAAAATTGACCGTTTACATATTCAACATTCTAGATAAATAAAAGCATTAATCAATCTTAAATATAATTTGAATCAATTTTTTGTTTGTTATTGCACTTAGTTTGAGTTTTTCAGTTTCAATATTGAATATATTTATTTACGACTTTATGGATCCTTGAAGTATAGTAATAATGAATTACAATCACGAAGCTGTGAGTTGGACATTATTCAGTTTTATCAAAATATGTTTTTAACCGTTTCAAATAAAACTCAAAATATCAAGATCGTTTAGATTATATAAATATTTTAAAATACAATCATTGAAACTGGAAGTATGGTCATATTCTATTTTAATTTTCAGTTTTAGTGTCGGTATATTTATTTTTGTTGTTTTTATTTTTTGCATTGTACATTTCATTGAATTTTAACTCATTCCGTAGTTCCAAACACAGCCAGTTTCTTATGGTCTTGGAAAAATTGATGCTTTTCAATTGAAAAGTTATTTGAAACAAAAAAGTTTGTTCACTCATATTCACTTATTAAATTATTCCGTATACATCAATAAATTCCACTATTAAATATAAAAAGATTCGTTTTAGTTTTAACATTTTATGGAAAACTCAGAACTTCCAACCAAAAGTGTTTTTGAAAGCTGTAAAAATGTGAAAAATATTTTAAATTTCATAAAAAATCCAAAGGTTGTCGTTTTTAAATAAAATATCGACAATTTTTAAACCACATAGTAGATTCAAATCAGTAGTGACAGAAGAATTCGGGTTTTTAATATGCTATGGAAAAATACGGTGTTAATATAACAAAAGCACTATGTAAAAAAAGTAATACAAACTTTATATGTTTTTAATTTTTTTTTCCTTCATAGACAACTGGTTCAGCAGTTCGTGTTCTAATTTCAATGTCCACTTCCAGGTTACTTATGCCCTCTGAACAATGACTCTAACATCGCTTATGTCAGTAACCCGCCACAGCGGAAACGACAAATTCTCAAAATCATAAATCCAGACACTGGAGACAACATATTCAGCGAAATAGAAAAGGCGAAACCGCCGAGTTCGTTTGAAGAGAATGTTCGGAAGGAGGAAGGATGCACAGACGACATCAAAGGTGCTGGCGGCAACGTTGGCGCGGAAGAATCCCTTCAAAAGACCAACACCACGTCTGCAGGTCCGTGCAGCACCAGCGACAGCATGTCAGTGTCTGCTGGAACGGAAAACGTCAACAACAACCGAGCCATTCTGCCCTTCAACACCGACCCCAACAGCTTGGCAGTCAGGGGTGTCCTTCAATACGCTCCCCTCAAGGACTCATTCGCCTCCAATATTCCTCCACAAAAGTTCGCCACTTCCATGCCTCCTTTCCACAACATGTACTACAACCAGCCCTTCTACCCCCTGCCAGACCACTTGCCTCCCTACCATAACCTCCAAAGACCGCCCCCTCAGCACTTTCTTCCACAGTCCTTCATGTATCCCTACCGAAACGTCCCTTTCTACAACAACGACGTGTGCTACTACCCGCCAATGAGCGCACAGGTCAACACCCCTATGACGCCTGTTACGGTGCAGACAGACGCCAGTGAAGGCATATGCAACAAAGGTAAAGCCGTGTCTTCACAGAAAACAATCAACAACTCGTCGAACGAAAGTTTGGCAGAAACGAGGACTGAAGATGATGTTTCACAAGCTGCTTTGGTCGTCAAGGCAACCACTGCTGTTGAGGTGGAAGAGAAAGCAGACGAGAGTGGCACACGTGACGAAGCAACAGATGCCTCACAAAACACGGAAGGTTCTTCTTCGAGCAACAAAGAACTCAAAAGCGGCAACGCTGCAGACGACAAAAGCTTGGAGGTTTGCGTTGTTGCAGGAGAGACTACCCAGCAGAAGAACAATGCATCTCTGAAGGAAACGCAAGGAAGCGCTGAGGACGCAGACGTCAGTGCAACCGCGCCCAAACATCTGGACCCCAACGCCAAGTCGTTCATCTTCAACGGCATCCTGCTACCGCCCCTCAACTACTTACCAGGTGTGTTTCCTCGCATTCCATGCGCTTGTGCCCTTCCACTTCTTCGGGGAAGCTTGAAGGCTTAAGGCTTGAATGTATGCTGTGAGGCGCAAGCGAGTGAGGCGAAAGTACATGTTACTTCTCTTCGACAGAGGGCCTGCCCTCTCGAAGGAGCTCCAACAGCGCCTACAACATGCACTTCGGAGAGAACGACAGATGGATCGGCAAGGTTGGTCGCCTGTCTGATGACAACACTACATCTTATACACCCCCCCCCCTCCATCCACTACATGCCTACTCCCACCTCCCCCACTCCACTACCTCCCACGCCAATTCACCTCACCTTTTGAGTCGTGCCCAGGCAGGCATGCATTTTCAGTCGACCATAGACAATGTCTCAGCAAGCAATCAACCCAAAATTGTCTCATTCATTACATCGACCATACAACTAAAACCAACGTTTCAATGAGCGATTGTTCGCCGCAGGGATGTGACAAAGGTCACGTGTTGTTGCATGGAGTGGCTTCCAATTCGAAGCTGCAGACGCCAGAAGAGGATGCAGGAGAGGCGAGAGAGACGAGCAAAAGCTCCGATGAACTGGGCTCTCGTAATAAATCAGGTGTTGTGGTGGTGTGGTGGTGTGGTGGTGTGGTGGTGTGGTGGTGTGGTGGTGTGGTGGTGTGGTGGTGTGGTGGTGTGGTGGTGTGGTGGTGTGGTAGTGTGGTGGTGTGATGATGTAGTGGTGTGGATGTGTGGTGGTGTGGTGGTGTGATGATGTAGTGGTGTGGAGGTGTGGTGGCGTGGTGGTGTGGTGGTGTGGTGGTGTGGTGGTGTGGATGTGTGGTGGTGTGGTGGTGTGGTGGTTTCGTTGTTGGTGTGGTGGTTTCCAAGTGCCTTTTAAACAATGCCTTAAACCCCTATAGGCGCATGTTAGATTAGGTAAAATTGTATGAAATGAACAAAGCTTAGCTCGAAAATAATGCAGTGGCATTTCGGTTATAAACTCTTCAGAACATTCTCTCCACACCACACAACCTACCACACCACGCCACACCACCACCTACCACACCACGCCACACCACCACCTACCACACCACGCCACACTAAACCACACCACACTACACCAGGACGCATCCAGTACAGCAGGGAATTCTTGTTGAGCTTGCAGTATGAGCCAGACAGCCTCAAGATTCCCAAGGACACCATCATCTACCCGGAGATCATTCAAACTGGCCTGCACGTGGGTTGCTTCCAGTACTTCTTCTTCTTCTTCTTCTTCTTCTTCTTTTCCTTCTTCTTCTTCTTCTCCTTCTTTTTCTTCTTCTTCTTCTTCTTCTTCTTCTTCTTCTTTTTTTTCTTCTTCTTCTTCTTCTTCTTCTTCTTCTTCTTCTTCTCCTTCTCCTTCTTCTGCATTTTGGTCTTCAACTACAACCACAACCACCACCACCACCTTCACAAGCCTCACCACATGCGGGTGCGAATGAACAAGCAACAACAGTGCCTTGACTTCAACCACTCCCACTTCCACAACAACAACAACCACTCCAACCCCCTCCTCACCGACAAGACACACGACCTCACCGGCATCCGCAGCGGCAGTATGTCTATGCCTTCGGTCATCGAGCCATGCAACAAAGTGCAACAACTCAACAACCACGCTCTCATGATGCTCCTCAACAACAACATCCAACAACACGGCAGACACATCAAGGGCAAGCCCTTGCAACAACAACAGCAACAAGTGGTTACTTTCAATTTTGAACACATTTAAACTTCAAGCGAATTTTCTGTTGGTTATACGTCCAATGGCTTGTTTACCGCTTCAAATGGTGCCGCGTGCGACCACAAGTTCAAGCAAAAGACAACTTTACATCAATCAGCTGCATTGTAAAAACTCATGCAACTCAAACAACCCATGCAACAACAACGACACCCACACAACCACAACAACACCCGCGCAACAACAACAACACCCACGCAACAACAACAACAACAACAACACCCACGCAGCTTCCCAGGAAGGTGATCCAGGTGTCGTTAGAAAAAGACGTGCAGCTGCACCACTCCAACAACGCCTGGAAGCCCTCCCAGAAGTTCTTCGTCAGCAGCTCTGACGTCATCCGACCCGACGAAAGCGCCATTCTGGTACGCTGCAGTGGCTGCCTCATGATGGTTTTTGTGGCTCTGTTGGGTGTTTGTTGAAGTTTGTTTGCTTATCTGGATCCCATTTTGTTGTTTTTGTGCCTCATACAGCCAACCACAACAACCAAGTTTCACAACAAAACCACCACAACACCACACCACAACACCACCACCACAATACCACACCACCATCACAATACCACTTTCACAACACCTTTACCACAACACTGCACTACACCACAACACCACCACCACACCACACCACTACCACAACACCACACTATGGCCACACCACCACACCACTACCACCACCACACCACACCACACCACTACAACACCACACCACACCACCACAACACCACCACAACTCCACTCACACCATCACACCACCACCACGATGACAGGACTTGTACAAGAAGGTGAGAAGCATACTGAACAAGTTGACGCCTCAAAAGTTTGATACGCTGATACGGCAGGTGCACGACCTGTCCATCAACACCGAGGAGAAACTCAAGGGCTGCATCAAACTCATCTTCGAGAAGGTGCTTCCAGTCTGTCCGTGTCTTGTGTGGCTCTTGCGCGGTGGTGTGATGTATTGGATGGGGTCCATGGTGTGTATAGACTCATCTCCACAAGGGTCTTCCTCCTACTCGTGGTCCTAAGTCCACCAATAAACAACTTGAGTGTTGTTGTTTTTGTTGGTGGTTTTAATGGTTCAAATCGCCAATGTTAAAGAAATACTCCACTGCATCGTTGGTGTCTTCTACTCAAAAAGCCCTCATCCCTCCTCTCAGGCCATCGGAGAACCAAGCTTCTCTCTGGCATACGCCAAAATGGCCAAAAGTTTGAATAATGTGAGTGTTGGAGGAGTATTCAAACATAAGATACTTAGTTATAAAAGAAAAATACTCAAAAAAAAGGAAAAATACTCAAAAAAAATGTTCACTTTGAGCAGTTTGTTGTTTAAGTTTTTCATTCAACTTTAAAATTTAATTTTCTGAACTCTTAATGTGGGCAAGGAGCTTCAGAAACATCGAACATCGTTCGGTGAATGGTTGAATGAACCAGTGAGGCTTTCAACTAGCACTGTGTTTGGAAGACAAATTCTCCTTTTCACTCCATTTCTTCTTTTCTCTTTTCATTTTTCGCGTATCTATTTTTTTAATATCCTTCCTCTCCTGCCTGTCACCGAGAGTGGTGGTTAGGGGTGCATACACGGGTGCATTGAGGCACTACCCTGCAGTTGAAGGTGCACATGGATGGACAGCCCGGGGAGACCGTCACCTTTCGCAAGCTACTGCTTAACCAGTGCCAGCGAGAATTCGAGAAGGACAAGGCAGAGCAGCAGGACCTGCACAAGATGAGCATCCTCATCGACGAGGCCACTTCGGTGCGTCCGTCTGTCTCTCTCTGTCTGTGTCTCTGTGTTTGTCTCTCTGTGTCTGTCTTTCTCTGTGTCTGTAATTCTCTGTGTCTGTGTTTCTCTGTGTCTGTCTCTCTCTATGTCTGTCTTTCTGTCTGTGTCTGCTTGCATTGCTCTGCATTTTCTGCGTTGTTTTACATTTCTCTACATTGCTTCATCTTACTCTGCATTGATTTCCAGCGTTCCATTGTTCTATGTTGCCTTCCATCGCTTTTCATTGCCTTTTCTCCTATTCATTGCATTTTTTGTACATTGTTGCTCAAACATAAGAACAATTGCGCAGGAGAAGGACAGACAACAGCTGATCGAGGCGAAGCAGGGAGCTGAAAAGCTTTCGAAGAGGAGGTCACTCGGAAACATCAGGTTCTTGCACCATTCACACCAATGCACCATTCACACCAATGCACCATTCACACCAATGCACCATTCACACCAATGCACTATTCACATCAATGCACCATTCACATCAATGCACCAAAAGTCGCATTGTTTTCAACATTTCTTACGCCTCATTCGGGACTCACAAAGGAGGGACAACACAAACAGATTCATTGGCGAGTTATTCCGCCTCAAGATGCTGACCGAGAACATCATGTACGAGTGTATTTCTCGTCTGCTGCGCTTCTCGGACGACGAAGACAACGTCGAATGTCTGTGCAGATTGCTCACCACCATCGGTTACGACCTCGAACACACCAGCTCCCAGTGCAAGGTTTTCTCTCAGCGACTGCTTTTGCTACTCCGTATTGCTTCGCTCGCTTAAGGAGGTTTTATTGAGATTAAATGGTTTTCACCACTCAGAAAGCCTTGCTTAGTCATTTTCATATGGTCGCTATCGCATGTGAAGCTTGTTTACGAGTTTGAGTCAGCAGAAAGAAGCTTCACTTGTTCTTCTACCCACTCTGACAGCAACGGTTGGACAAGGTGTTCGAGGAGGTGAAGATACTGGCATCCAAGTCGGAACTGTCGTCCCGGGTTCGATTCCTGCTGCAGGACGTGTTGGAGCTCAGGCAGGTGTGATGTTCGTCTTCGGCGTCTTTGCAGGCAATATGATTGGTTGTTGAAGCATGACTCACACGATTGGTTGTTGAGGCACCTCTCATTTCACGCAAGAACTCCTGGGCACCTCGGCGCAACGACATCCAGCCCAAGACCATTGAGCAGATCCACCGGGAGGCGGAGTTAGAGCAGCGGTCGTGCCACTTGGTGCAGGAGAAGAAGAGTCCCACCAGCGTGCAGCGCTTCTCCGTGCCCATCCAGAAGAGAGGTTCCCTCGATCATCTCAGGGGGAACGCCAAACCCTTGGTAAGCAGAGGGCGCTTGTTGCAGGTGAGCAAGGAGGAAGAGGCTCGTACTGGCCACGTGAGGGCTGTGGTCGGCTGTGGCTCCAACGAGAAAGCAGCCACCAACCACTCTGATGAATTTCTTGCCAAAAAAGCGCTCATCAAATCGAGGTACTTTTGTGTCTTTTGCTACTTTGAAATAACTCCCTACTATGCCTTTGTTACAAAACCAAGTTGTAACCACAATTCCAAGCTGTAACTACAAACGCTGCGCTTGTGTTCGTCCCGTTGACACACCAAGCACCTGGAACCTTTCTCAACCAGGGGCTCCCTGGGCGACATCCACAAGCAAGTGGGCAAGGCGTGCAAAGGGGGGGTGCGCAAGTCGCTGGAGAAGAAAACGTGTAAGAGCCTTAAGGATGTATCGCCCTTCTCTACAAAGTGAGCTGTGCTCCTTGCTTGTCTTGGTTTGTGCCAGGGGGTATGAATGTCTCGAGAGTTCTTTGAGTCATGCGGACGAACTAATGTGCGTTTCAGCTTGTTGTTGTTATCGCATGTTCCTAAGAAGGAGATTGTTTAGGTTGTTGTTGTTGTTGTTGTTGTTATTGTTGTTGTTGTTGGTGATATTGTTGTTGATGTTGTTGTTATTGTTAAACATGCATTTTGTTGAAAACATACTGTTGATCGTTGATTTTGTTGTCGTCAAATGCTCCTTGACCGCTGCCACCCGCCACAGGGGTCTGAGTGGCAGCATTTCCGTGGACTCTTTAGTGACAGCTCCCAGCTGTAAGCCTGCCTCTGCCAGCAGTCACCCCGTCGCACAAGTCAAGCAATGATTTCCCGCCTTCCAAAAACTTTCATTAAATGCTCGAAGTTTCAAAAACTAATTAGTTTTATTGTTTGGTAATTAAAAGTTACAAGTTTAAGAAGTTATGGTTAATGCAGATTAAACTTCTGAAGGTTCTGGTTGATGATGCTTCGGGAGCTTATGAGCTTTGACGGAAAATTATTCCACCTGAGTGAACTTTCAGGCCTTTATTTTAGAACCTCTGATACTGCAACCAGGGCTGTCCGAGGCGCACTTGACAGTCCGCACGCCCGTTTGTTTATCGTTAGTTAAATCTTCAACACCATTTTTATTTGACTTGTTATTTCGCTGTATTTTGTGTTTGTTGCTTTGTTGAATTTTGGTTCATTAATAAATAAAGACATAACTTGTGTGGGAGTCCCATTGGGATGCGAGGAGTGTATCACTGGGATGTTCAAGTTCCAATTGAGAGTAGTAGAAGTGGGAAATTTAAGGTTGTAAAACATTTCCAAGCGTGGAAAACAACAAAGCTTTGACACTTGGCTTCTGTTTTGTTATAGTCTTTATTAGATCAAGTCCAGACATACGCTGGAAATGTTACAAAAACATGGCAAATAGTTGAACTGAAAAAGAAAACATTGAAATATACGAGAACAGAATGTTATCAGTCATAAAAGTCGGCATTGAACCTACGAAATGAACAAATCGCGAGAAGAAGTTGAAAAAATACTAAACACAATGAAATATTAATTTAAAACAATAAATTAATTAAAAACGATGAAAAATTGATTTAAATAATTAAATTTAATGTTGTTAATACTTCTGAACACGGTAACTGTGTCGAAAGCTTAGAGGTACATTTTTTTCAATAAATTTTTATCAAAATCTTTGGTTACCTAATTTGAATACCCGCCACCTTGAAATCTGGAATTAGTTCCACCAGCTCCGAAAATCACAAATTGACGTTCGCTACTGTGTTTTTTTTCATCTTTATTAGATCAAGTCAGACATACGCTGTGTAACTTGTAAGTTACACAGTTACGTGATATGAAAGGCTTAGAGAAGATTTCAAGACATCCTAAAACTGCCTAAAACTTTATTTTTGTAACAAAAAGCATTTCTTTTCGCTTCAGAATGTTGTGATCTTCAGACTTCAGCCTTCTCGATCGCCTTGATCGAAGCCAGAATGCCCTGCCATATTTCCCTGTGACAGTTTTTAAAAGTGCATGAAGATCAAAATGATTATTCTTCGAGGTTGAAAGACGTCTTGAAAACATTGGAATCCCGAAAGCACACGCAGTTTGCGAGTCAATTAAAGTTGCGAAGGTTTAATTTTTCGTGAGTACTTGATGCAAGACGATACTTCACAAACACCACACGTCCAAACGAATTCAAAAAAGAAATTTAAAAAAATTATCTTCGGTTTTACGATTAGCAAATTAAGCGATCAAAAGACAATACTTTTTCGGCAGGTGAAAGATAACTTCTAGGTAATCAGGAGGCAAAGTTCGAGGCGTGAGATAAGGAGGCACTCAAGACACAAAGAGGTCTCTCATATATTCGGCCGCGCAGGATGAGCGATCGAAAGCGAAGATGAAGTTATTGCTGTTTGTGAGCTTGTCACTCGCCTGTGTGGCAGCATCATACGATGGGTGAGTGTGTTGTGTTCAGTGGCAGAGATGAAAGTGGAGTGGATGGAAGAGGTGGTTCAGTGGCAGGAGTATGCTTGGAATGGTTTGAAGAGGTGACTGTGAGTGATCGAATTCAACCTACACCACAGTCACAAGCTGATCAAGGCCTACCCTCAAAACGAGGGGCATTTGAGAGTCCTCAACGGCCTGTTCGAGAATGCTCGCGTGGGTGGTCGTTGTGATGTTGCCTCAAAGACCCTTCAAACACCCATCAAACACCCTTCAAACACCCATCAAACACCCTTCAAATACCTTTCATTTATTTCAATTTTAACTCAAACGCACACATAACCTCGAAGGGATTGCCACACAAGACAAAACACACCAAAACATACTCTACACCACACACGCCACCACACACGCCACCACAAACGCCACCACACACGCCACCACACACGCCACCACAAACGCCACCACACACGCCACCACAAACGCCACCACACACGCCACCACACACGCCACCACACACGCCACCACACACGCCACCACACACGCCACACCATACACGCCACCACACACGCCGCATCCCAGTTTGATGTGTGGCACGCTTCTCCTGAGAGGTACGACGTGTACGTCTCTGCAGCCTCCCAGCAGGCCCTTCGCTCACTGCTGCAAACGCACCAGTGCCCCTTCGTTCTCTCCGACTACGACATCGCCAGGTGCCGTGTGCTTGAGTAGCTTATTGTAGCGCCTAGCAGCTCCTTGTAGCTCCTTGCAGCTCCTTGCAACTTCTTGCAGCTCCTTGCAGCTCCTTGCAGCTCCTTGTAGCTCTTTGCAGCTTCTTGCAGCTTTTGTCGCTTCTTGCAGCTTTTTGCAGCTCTTTTGAGATGTAGCCACTTTTTGAATGTTCAACTCATAACCGTTGCCACCTTGTGGATCGAGAGCGACTAGCAGTGGTGGCAGTGCCTGAAAGAGCTTCCTCCACCACTGCAGGGACGTCAGGCAGGAGGAGGAACGACTGAAGAACCGGTCTCCTCACTTCGACTACGAAGATTTCAACGACTTACAAACGGTTTGTTGCCACTCACGAGAGCTTCGTTGGTGTGCGAGGGAATGAGTGGTTGAGTGGTTGGTTTAGTGGTTGGTTGAGTGGTTGGTCGAATGGTTGGTTGAGTGGCTGGTTGATTGGTTGGTTGAGTGGTTGGTTGAGTGGCTGATTGAGTGGATGGTTGAGTGATTGGAGTGTGCAGCACGCATGCCACTGCTGCAGGTGGAGGCGGAGATAGAGCGACTGGCAGCCCAGTGCATTCCAGGCTACAATTGTTCCATCGAGGCGTTTGGATACTCCGTGGAACAGAGACCCCTCAAAAAACTCCTGGTACGCTGCTTGTTCTCCATCTCCTGCTCCTTCGTGCCTCGACGTTGAACGTAGCAGCATTGCATGAAGACGTGCCCACAACACGCAGGTGACCAAGGCAGGAGCCAAGCGGAGAAGCATTTGGTTGGACGCCACCACCCACGCCAGGGAGTGGATCACCACCGCCACCTTCATGAAGATCGTCAAACACGTTTGCGCAACACCCTCTATCTTATCCTTCTAATTGTCTTTCCAATTGTCTTTCTAATTGTCTTTTTAATTGTCATTCTAATCGTCCTTCCAATTGTCCTCCTAAGTGTCTTTGTAATTATCTTTCTAATCGTCTTTCCAACTGTCTTCAACTGCCTCTCCAAGTATTCCCACACATACGTACTTGAGAACACAAGGTGTACAAGCACACACACGCCTTCCACATCTGGCAGATTTTCGACAATCACACCAATGACGAGGACGTCAAGCACCTTTTGAGCACCTACGACTGGCACCTGGTGCCTGTGGCCAACCCTGATGGCTATGCCTACTCGTGGGCCAGTCCTGCCATCAAGGTCAGTTGCTTCGAGTGCTCTTGCTGAGATCCACTGGGCTCCTTGCTGCTACATCCAGCGTGAACAGCAGTCACTGTTATGATGAATAATGAAGTTTACGTGTGTTGTTCACCAAAGCCACTCACTGACGCTTCTCTTCAACCATGGCAGCACCGCCTATGGAGGAAAAACAGAGCAGATAACGGCAACGTCGAATGTCCTGGCGTCGACATCAACCGCAACGCAGACAGTGCTTGGGGAAGTACGTGAGGTTGTTGAGGTTGTGACCAGAGGCCACTGATTGACGCTTTATGGAGTGGTTGCTTCCACTGCTGTCACTGCTTCAAGAGTGCTTCTACACACACGCAGCCGAGGGAGCCAGTGGCGACAAGTGTTCAGCCTCGTACAGGGGTCCCTCTGTGGCTTCAGAGCCCGAGACGAAGGCCCTGCAGAGGGAGTTTGTGAGGCTGGGCAAGCAGCTGGTGCAGATCATCACCATGCACTCGTATGGTGAGAGGGGGGTGGTGGTGGTGGTGAGGAGGTGGTGGTGGTGGTGGTGAGGTGGTGGTGAAGAGGAGGTGGTGGTGGTGAGGAGGAGGTGGTGGTGGTGAGGAGGAGGTGGTGGTGGTGGTGAAGAGGTGGTGGTGAGAAGGAGGTGATGGTGGCGAGAAGAAAAATAGTGAGGTGATAGTGAGAAGGAAAACAAAGATTTTTTGGGAACAGGTGATGGGTTGTTTGAAGTGTACTATTTGTATGCCTAATTGTATGTCACCTCCCGAGGAAACTACTGGCTGACGTCATTCGGCCACATCGACAACAGAACGGGCCAGTGCTATGTTTCTTCTGACGCCAAGGAAATGGTTCGTTAACTTTCAAGCGCTTTATTGGTTGATTTAAATAAAATATTTCGTTTCGAAACTCAAATAATATTTGATAGAGTTTATTGTTTTAAAAGTAAAATAAAGGCTTCATTTGGCGACGAACAAAAGATGTGACGCAAGGAACCTCTGCAACAGAAAAGAGTGGCAAACGCCGCGGCAGACGCCATTGAGGGCGTCTACAACACGCAGTGGAAGAGAGGCGACATCTGCACCACCATTTGTGAATTCTAAATTTTTCTTCCCACATTCTTCTGTTCCCCCTGTTGCTTATTTCAAAATATTTTCAAATAACTTTCTCCAGCTTTCACTACAATGCATCGGACCGGTCTTATAAAACCTCCTTTTTCTATTCCTTCCCACAGACCCAGCCTCGGGATCGCCGCTGGACTTCGCCAAGGCGACAGCAGGAGTGCGCTACGGAGGCGTCCCTGAGTTGAGGGGTTCAAGCTTCATTGTGCCTCCGTCCTCCATCCACCCCTCCTTCAGGTTCCTCTGTCTGCTGTTTCTGGTCTTTCATGCAGTTGAGCATGAGCAACTTGTGTCTTGTTTTCTATGTGCATCTCTCTTGCAATTCCTCTTCGGTCTGAAAAATTAAACCTTCGAGACTTTTATTGACTCGCAAACTGCGTGTGCTTTCGGGATTCCAATGTTTTCAAGACGTCTTTCAACCTCGAAGAATAATCATTTTGATCTTCATGCACTTTTAAAAACTGTCACAGGGAAATATGGCAGGGCATTCTGGCTTCGATCAAGGCGATCGAGAAGGCTGAAGTCTGAAGAGCACAATGTGGAAGTTTAACTTTTAAAAACATGAAATTCTCGGAAAAATTTTTTAATTTTGATGTTTTTTAACGACAAAAAATATTTGAGAAGTTTTTGAATAAAATATATGTTCTCTGTGTTGCGTGTTAATCTTATACAATCTAATCAAATCATTTATATAGAGCTGATCCACATTGTTCAAAAGCGCTCGATAGTGTTAAGCCTCAATAAGAGGCTGGCCTGGCTTCTCTGCTCGGGAATCTCATTTAGAGTGGATGCCCCTATCACTTTTTTGTTTTTTAAAGTTTGCAAACGGCATTTTTGTAATCGATTGGTTGACGATTTCACAACAATGTCTTTTTCTTCTTTAGCCATTTTACATATTCACAGGTAAGTTTGTCTGGATACCACAAATTTTTGCAATGCCTTTCAACACTAGTTTACTTTCTTGTTGAGTAAGTTGGCAAACGGTATTTATTTAGGCATTGGTTGACAATTTCACTGTAATACCTGTGTTTCAAACGAGGAAATGGCGGATTCGGATATTTTTTTTAATCTTTGCAATCAGAAAAAGCTAGGGCTAGGTGAAACAGCGTTATCTCTTAGGTAAATTAACTTTTTTATAACTAATATTTAAAACTTTAAATTTTAAATAGTTAATAAAAATTGTTTAAATAAATTGATTCAAAGTACGGCTATACACGCTTTTGTGCACTCTATCTTTCATTTGGAAATTGTCTAGAAGCAAATCGAGGTTCCCCGGAAGACCGGTTCTTGCTCTGGCTCCGGTTGATTCTTTGAGCCTGGGAAGTTGTTTCAAAATAATTTTTTTCATTGAAGTTTGTGTTTATCCAAATTTATAAGTTTAGCGGTTCTGCGAGCTACGTAACCTTCACTTCACTTCGGCAGGGTTTTCCTACATGATGTTTTTCATTGGTTGAGCATGAATATTTTTAGACTTTTACTGTATGATTTTTTTCATGTTCCAACATTGAATTTTTTTCAATAAAATTAATAACCAATTCAGCAAGTCCTTCATATTCCATGGGTTTTATACAACATTTACTGCTGTTATTAAGCCCTTTGACATCAATAATAGGTGTTGAAAAAACAACTGATGAGAATATATTTATTTATAGTTCCAGTGTTACATCAATTTTAGTTTTTGTTAGTATTTAGTAAATTTTCATTACAACTCTGACACGTATTGCATTGAAATTATCTTAATGAAAAATAAGTAAAAGAATTTTGATGAAATATATTTTTCTAAATTATATAGTAAAAATAAAATTAAAGTATTATGTTAATTTCAACTGAAAAATATTTTTGCAATTAAATCTAAAAAATAATAAATTAGGCGCTAAAAGTTAATTCTAGTCTATTTATCTAACGTATCTAATTGTGTTTAGTCATATTTTGGTCAGAAGTAGCTTCGAGTATTTGGAAGAGCTGGCGTAATGGACGAAAACAAGAGACTAGTATTGTCCATGTTGCACTACTTGAACGACCAACAACGTTCACCAGCTTTAAACAATGATGATATTGAAAGTTTGGATGGTGAGTCTTTAAATGTGACATAAGTTTCTTCAATTCATACCTTAAACCATTTTTAATTGTAAGATGGTGTTTATTACATATTTTTCTTTTTATGTTATTAGAATTTTTACACATTAAAATTCAGTTAATGATTTTGATTTTTTTTTTCAGTGGCTATCCAGTGCCTAGAATCGGTTTACAAAACTAGCATAAGGGATGTGGAAGCTATTGAACGATTCAATTTACCTGCTTCTATGCCTGAAATTTTCCAAGCTGGCTTGGAAGCTCTGGTAAGTACCTCAAATTAAGTGAATCGTTTTATCTATAATTCATCCTTTCTGCAGTTGATATTGCTCCAAGTGGTTATTTTTTTAACTTTTAAATAACTTTTTTCTTTGATTTCATAAAATTGTAATTTCGCTTGTTTTTAGAAAAACAAAACACCAATTGTCATTGACAAAGAAAAAGCTGAGCAACTCAAGGTTGAAGGTATGTAACAACAACAGTGTCCTCATTTTATCTTTCCCAGACCTTCCATTCGTTTGAGTTCTCTTACTCCAGCTGCTGTTACTAGTAATTATCATTATTAGTTTGCATACTGACCCCAGTTAACCATCCCACCACGACCTTCACACCCACTCAAAGGCAATGAACACATGTTCAAGGAGGCTTTCAAAGAAGCCATAGCAGCGTACACACAGGCCATCAAATGTGATCCCAATAATGCCATCTACTACTGCAACAGGTGACACTCCTCAACACACCAGTACATGCAAGGAAGGATGCTGGTCATGAGTATTGACAATATGTCTAATTTGTAAAGCACTAAAGCAAACAACTGGGTGGTGATGAATTTATGTTTGGTGGATGTAAGCAAAATACAGTTTTTTTCCCATGCCCTACAACACCATCACTCTCACCACAGAGCAGCGGCTTACAGCAAACTGGGAGACCTGCAACAGTCGATCAGCGACTGCCAGCAAGCTACTGCCATTGATCCCAACTACGCCAAGGCTTACGGAAGGAAGGGGTGCGTTTGTGCATTATAATTATCATCATTATTATCGTTATTATTGCGTTGTCGACTTCCCCTTTCAACAGTCTGGCGCACACAGCGCTCAACCAGCATGAGGAGGCTCGGCAGTGTTACTTGAAGGCCTCCCAACTTGACCCCGAAAACACCTCCTACCAGGAAAACCTTCGCATGGCCGAGGGCAGTCTCAGAACCACTCAAGTGTGTGTTGAAGTGTGTTGGAATGTGTTTGAATGTTTTGGTGGGTGTGTATGTGTGGCAGCATATATATGCACTGCACCCATCCACGCCACAGCCGACAGTAGACTCAGTGCCTGGTATGGGAGGCTTCGACCTCGGCAACCTCTCCTCCATGCTCAACAACCCTGCCCTCGTCAACATGGTCTTGTTGCTGTTGTTTCACATGTTGTTGATGTCGTTGCTGTTGAACATGTTGTTGCTGTTGTTGTTGCATTGCACATGTTTTTGTTGCTGTTGTTGTTGTAAGTGATATTATTGTTGAAGTAATGCGATGAGTGCTTCATGCAAGCCTGTGAGGCAGTACACTCAATGCCACATGGCCTCCTCATAATGCAACGTTGTCTCCCCATGCAGGCCTCCAACATGCTGAGGGACCCTCAACTTCAAAACATGTCAGTCTTTCTGACAACCTTCACTTAACATTTTCTCTCTCATCACCGTCATCGTCATCATCATCATCCTATTCTTCTTCACCAGGATGAGCAACCTGATGACGAACATGAACCAAACAGAGGAGGCTCCAGGCATGGACAGACTCTTCCAAGTGTCGGTGGCGTTGTAACATCTTCCCTCTGTTACTCTCCTTAATACCTGGCTATCTCTTCTTAACATGACTAAATTATCTGCAACTTATTTTAATTTTTAAAAAATCATTTTAGCCTTTTAAATGTTCGCCAGAGGGCAGCAGTTTGCGCAGCAGATGCGGGATTCGAACCCTGAGTTGATAGAGCAGTTGCGAACTCAGGCCAGCAACATGCAGGACGCCAGTCAACCAGCCAACAATCAGCAGACAAACAACAACCATCAACCAGCAACGCCTCTCACTGACACCACACCACCAGAAGAAAAGAAACAAGGTGACTGGTCTTTTGATGCTATTGCTCTTTTCCTCTTCTGCACTACACTTATGATCTTCATTGCTGTTTAATGCCCACCAATCCATTAATTAACCATTAATTATTTATCAGTTAATTACTTTTCATTTTTCATTCCATTCCAGACGAAAATAAATAAGCTCCTTCGGCCATTAATAATTCCTTTTGGTTTCACCTCGCCAGTTTGTCGCCATCATTCTACCCTTTTATTCTCACCATTGTGGTCGTCAACGTTTTTATTATGAATTGTTGATTTCGATTCTTTTTCACCATTTACTTTTAAATAACACACTTAAATTTATTTGAAAATATTTATAAGCTTATAAAGCTCATATATTCATCACATTAAATATACTATTTATGAGACTGAGTTATTTCTCTCATCGCTGCGTACATCCAGTGCCAATCCATCTCACGTTTAAAGTAACAACTTTTATTAAAGGACATTAACAAATAAAATTTGAAGGCCTTTTTCAATCAATGTCAAATCGTCTGTAAAATGACATTTAAATTTTCATTAATTTAAGAAGATACATCGCTCATACCTTCTCTAAACTCAATTTACTTTTGACTAAGACTTTCTTGCTTCATCTTAGTATTTTTTTATGAACTTTCGAGAGACTTAAACGTTTTACCACGCAGTTTGCTTGAAGCATTCTGAACATAGCACAACTTATGCAAGCTTTTCGAGTTAGTTAAATTGATTAAAACTTTCAAAATGAATCTATTAGTAAAAAGAACGTTGAGCCTTGGTATTCCGTTCTTTGAAAGTTTCAACCATTCCAACGTGCGGTTAGTTTTCGTAATAATTAATCATTTTAATAGTGGCACTTCAGTCTTCTTTTTAACCTTCAATTAAGGTTTCCAAAATATTCTTGA
>OX387249.1:607054-622054 GCA_947562095.1 Branchellion lobata | reverse complement strand
TGAAAAAGTTCCTGCGAGAGCTGTTTCTCTCCGGAGACTTCTGCAAGGCTGCTGGCGTCTTTGTCTTCTTACGCATCCATCCTTTCCCTTTGGAGGTCTCAACCGGTTGTTTCTCAAAGGAGCCGGGACTGAGGCCGCTGGGTGTGGAGACTTGAGGCACGTGTGATTTGACAGAGGTTGGAGAAGATGTTTTCGAAAGGATTCTGCTGAGGGCCATCACACCTGCCTTCGAGATGTTCTTGTTGAAGGCCACAGAACTCTCAAACCCCCACTTGGATCTCTTGCGACCCTCCTCTTCGAAGCCCCTCTCGACCTTCATCATGAGGGCACCCTCCGACAACTGCGCCAACAGGCGGTTGTCCGTGCCACCTCCAGCCATGTCATCTTTGCTCACGTCGTCAGAGTGTCCAGAAGAGAGGGTGCGTTGGAAGGAGAGGTTGGAGGGGGGTTCGGAAGAGAGGGAGGAAAGGGAGGTTCTGATGGACGAAGAGGTCGACTTGTGCATCACTGAACCATTGGTTTTAACGCACGAGACCTTGTTACGAGTGAGCGTCGGAGCCTGTCTGGCTGCCTTGCAACGGCAGGCACATGTTACCACTGTTGTCTTCTTAGGCATTGGTGTCCTGGAGGAGAGGTTCCGAAGGGTGTTCCTTGTGAGGTTTCTTGCTGCCTGATTGATGGAGGAGGAAGGAGTGGTCGCATGCGAAATTGCAGTGGTTGCTTCTTTAAGCTGGCTGGCTTTGAAGTTGTTGTTGCTCTTGAAGCGGTTATCGCTCTTAATGTAACCCTTGTTAGCGGAGTTGTTAAGTTTGTTATTCATGTTGTTGCTTTTGGTTGTTGTTTGTGGTTTGGCGGGAAATCCGCTTAGCTTTGCGGAGGAAGTGGGCGAAGGTACAAAGCTAGACGAAAAATGACTCTTTGAAGTTTCAGTGGTGTTAGTAACTTGGCCATTCCCACTGGCCCTCCTGGTCTCCTCTGTGCTCCTGGCTTTTTTCTCCAAGTTCGAACTGTTTGGAGACGTTTGATTGCTGTCGGAGTCCCAGCCACTGCTGCTGCTGCTCCACACCTGGTGGCGGTGGTGGCGGCGGTGGTGGTGGTGGTGGTGGTGGTGGTGGTGGTGGTGGTGGTGGTGGTGGTGGTAATGGTGGTGGTGGTGGTGGTGGTGGTGGTGGTGGTGGTGGTGGTGGTGGTGGTGGTGGTGGTGGTGGTGGTGGTGGTGGTGGTGGTGGTGGTGGTGGTGGTGGTGGTGGTGGTGGTGGTGGTGGTGGTGGTGGTGGTGGTGGTGGTGGTGATGGTGGTGGTGGTGGTGGTGAGAGAAAGGCTTGAAAAGTTGAACAAATTTCTAAAATCATTAATTTTCAATAGATTTTCAATAGATTTTCAATAGATTTTCAATAGATTTTCATCTTCTTTCTGATGTTACTCAACAATCAACTGGAGATTCTACCTTAAGAACGCCTCACCTTGTCTCTACAAAGATCCACAACCACGACCTTTGAATTGCTTTCTTCCGCCTCACTCACACACCCCTTCAACACCTCCAAGGAAGTTTCATTGGACGGGAAGCCAGAGTCATCGTTGTTGTTGTTGTTGTTGTTGTTGTTGTTGTTGTTGTTGTTGTTGTTGTTGTTGTTGTTGTTGAGTTTGTACTTGTCTATGTCGTTCAGAATGGAGCTGGGGAGGTTGAAAGGTTCATTGTGTTTGGTGGAGGAAGGGAGGCTGCACGGATTGGTGGCGGAAGGTTTGATTGGATTGGCGGGAGCAGGCTGGTTGCATGGCTTGGTGGAAGGAGGTGCTGCGCATGGGTTGGTGGAAGGAGGTGAAGAAGGTTCTTCAGACACAGTGGCATCAGGTTTGTGATTCTGGAAGCGGTGGAGGGCAAATGACTTGAGAGAGGTGGTCTTGGCGATGGCGATCTTGAAGCAGGGCGGCTGTTTGAGTCTCTTAAGAGGCGTCAGAGGGGATGGCACACAAGAGGGGGTGGTGCAAGGGGGGGCCAAGAAGGCGGCCTGAAGAGGGTTGTCTTCCCTCCTGGTGCCTCTCCTCTGCGGCAGTGGAGACTTGAAAGAACTTCTGTGTGTCTTCGTGGCCTGGTGAGAGGGAGGAACAGCGGTGACGCTTGCTTTGTTGCTCCCCTTCCTCCGTGGCTTGGGTGTTGAGGCTGATGCTTTCTTGGCTGTCTGAGGTGTTTTAGGCTTCGAAAGGTTCCCTGCTTGGTGATGTTTATTGCCTTTTTGAAGGTCAGTAGAGCATTCTGTGACGCTGTTGGAACAGTGGCTGTTGGAGGGAGGAGTAGAGTGAGAAGATGCGGTTGAAACCTTAGAAGGCTGGGCGTTTTGTAGAGAAATGGTGAGGAAGGAAGTTGTAGTGGACGGTGGTTTTGTGAAGCTTCCAGGTTGGTTCGTGGTGGATGGAAGCTGAGGAGAGTGGTTTGATGTTGTTGTGGTTTCTGAGTCGTGTGTTGTTACTGTTGTTCCACCTTCTCTGAAAAGCTTCCTTCTATCGTTGGCATCTTCGTTTGTTGACTGTTCCTTGCCCGCCTTGGGAGACGCATCGCATGTCTTTTCATTCGGACTCCTCCGACACTTCTCACTCCAAAGCGAATTTTTTTCGTTGCTATGTTTCGAAGCTTTTTCTCCTTCGAAGAAACTCTTCAACGCGGAAACCTTGTCTTTCGAGATAACGACGCTGTTGACGTTGTCACTCAGCACCGCGTGTCCCTTGTGCGTCCTGAAGAGACTGATCATCTTTTTCATTTCTACCCCGTCCATGCCACTGTTCAGCATCTTGTAGCGCAGAATTTTCAGCTCTAGCCTCGTGTTCGTTTCATCCACAGACCTCTTGGGAAAGAGGGCGGCAAGAGGAGGCACGGAGGCGCTGTCGTCGAAGCTCCTCCTCTTGGTAGGTCCTCTGGAGCACATGCTGGAGAACGATTCGTCGTAGGAAGAGTGTCTGTGAAAGCGCCTGTGCAGCAAACTGCCTGATACCTCCTCGTCGCTCGAATGCTCTTTGTAGCCTTGGTTGCTTGTGCCTTCGAACGCCTCTGCTTGGTGGTCCCTGTGGTGGTCTGCTTGGGGGTCCCTGGAGTGGTCTGTGCGATGGTCTGTGTGGTGGTCTGTGTGGTGGTCTGTGTGGTGGTCTGTGTGGTGGTCTGTGTGGTGGTCTGTGTGGTGGTCTGTGTGGTGGTCTGTGTGGTGGTCTGTGTGGTGGTCTGTGTGGGGGTCTGTGTGGTGGTCTGTGTGGTGGTCTGTGTGGTGGTCTGTGTGGTGGTCTGTGTGGGGGTCTGTGTGGTGGTCTGTGTGGTGGTCTGTGTGGGAATCTGTGTTGTTGCAAGATTGTTTTTTTGTAGACTCATTTTCAATGTTGTTGTTGTTGTTGTTATTTTTGTTGATGTTTCTGTTGTGGTTGTTGTTGCATTTTCCTGTGGTGCAATGGAGAGACAGAATGGAAGACTGGATGGAAGACTGGATGGAGGAGGCTTCAAAGACGTCATCTTCAAGGTCGTTTGGAAAGTCACAAACGTAGGCGTCTTCTTGCTCTCTCTCATCCTTTTTCTCCTCCCCCACGTCTTTTTTCACCTCTCCTCCTTCTATCTTACCCCTCATGAACAGCGTGGAGCACTCCAAACTACTAAGACTGCTCTCCTCCCATTGGAACACATCCCGTCCATCCACACAACTTCCCACTCCTTCTTCCTCTCTCCTCTTTCCACTCTCTTTTTCTCCTTCTTCTATTTTTTCTCTACTTTCTCCACCTCCTTCAAATCTTCCTGCATCGCTTCTTCCTTCCTCGACATACGATGCATGGGTCCTCTTGAGAGTGGCGTCGTCGGCACTGCACGAGAGAGGGGTGTCTTGCGAGGAGGGGAGGAATGTTGACCCGGAAGAGAGAGAGTCCAGGTGGCAAGAGGTGAAAGAGGAACAGTCCGATGTAACGTCTTGCAGCGTGTCCAGCAAGGAAGTCCTCTCGCCCTCCGCGTCCAAGAAGTCATTGAGGGAGAGACTTGACCTTCTGCGTGTGTCTCTGCCTCTGTTGTCTTCGTCGTCGTTGGTGACACCGTTGGTGTTGTTATTGGTGTTGTTAGGGGTGGTTGTGGAAGTGTTGTTGTCGGTTGTGGTGTGAGTTTCATGGTTGTTGTTGTTGTTGTTGTTATTGTTGTTGTTGTTTCTGTTGTTTCGATGAAGGTTTGCAAGGGGGTCGTTTGAGTTGTTAGCGTGATCAATGCTGCATGAGTCACGCCATGAGTCATCAGCGCTCAAGTGCCTCCCGTTCAGGCTACCTCCAACAACATTATCACTGTTATCATTCATAAATTCACCACTTTCTTCTTTATTAGCATTAGTTGTATTATCAGAATTATTATTGATTTTATTATTATTATTATTATTATTATTATTATTATTATTATTATTATTATTATTATTATTATTATTATTATTATTATTATTATTATTATTATTATTATTATTATTATTATTATTATTATTATTATTATTACTATTATTACTATTACTATTACTATTGCTATTATTATTGCTATCGTCCGTATTATTAAGACTCTTCTTCACGTCATTATTCATTCGTTGGTTGTTGTTGTTGTTGTTGTTATTGTTTTGTTGGTTGTTATGACAGGGTGGAAGGGAGGCATCGGTGAAGAGATGATTGTAGCCGGGAGGGGGAGAGCTGGAAGGAAGAGAAGGAATGTGCAAGATCTTCTCAAGCTTCTGGGGGGGGGGGGGGGGGGGAATCACGTGGTAACAGACTGGTGGTAACTCCAGGACTTCTAACGCTCTAATACAATACAATACAATACAATACAATACAATACAATACAATACAATACAATACAATACAATACAATACAATACAATACAATACAATACAATACAATACAATACAATACAATACAATACAATACAATACAATACAATCCAATACAATACCATACAATACAATACAATACAATACAATACAATACAATACAATACAATCCAATACAATACCATACAATAAAATACAATAAAATACAATACAATACAATACAATATACAATACAAACACGAATATTATTATAGTGGCATTAACCCCGTAGAGTTTCGAGGCCACTCAAAGTTATTAATTATGCTTTATGTAGCTCTTAACTCAACTTCCGAGAAGTAGCTGTCTTTTTATACTTTTTTATTTCAAAACAACCTTCTTGTGGCTGGTAATACAAAAGGGTTGTTTTGTGTTTGAATGTGCAGACTAACCGCAGGGTTAGGGTTAGGGTTAAGGTTAGGGTTAGGGTAAAGGTTAGGGCTAGGGTTAGGGTTAAGATTAGGGTTAGGGTTAGGGTTAGGGTCCTAGGGTCTACCATCTTCATTGCAACTCTTTTTTATCACTCAATCCTAGCGATGAAAACTCAATAAGAAATCTAATCTAGTCAAATCATTTTTATAGCGCTGAGTTCACACTGTTCAAGAGCGCTCCGCTACAGAATGTTCAAACAAAGTTTTAAGGGCTTTACAAAATAAAAGTAGAGAAGTAATAGAGGTGAGATTGGGGGGAAGAGAGTTCCATAGAAGGGGCCCACAATAGGAAAGTGCAGATTTGGCATAAGTACTATTGGAAGGTATTCTACAAAAATGATAATAAGTAGAAGATCTCAGTCCCTTACGAGGAGGCAACTTGAAAAGGTCAGCTAAGTAGTTAGGTGAGTGATTATTTTTCATTTTAGACGAGAGATGCTCTTGGAGGAATGGTTAGGTAAGTGAGTATAATTCCTATTGATTTCAACGGTATAACTCAATTTCTTTATATTTGAAAAAATCAATAAAAAATATTTTTTGAAAATTGAAAAAAAAAATTAAAAAAACTTTTTAATCAACTTTGTTACTAATTTATTTTTTTATTATTATTTTTTTATTATTATTATTATTTTTTTTTTTTTTTTTTTTTTTTTTTTTCAATTTTAATTCAAACAATTCTTATTATGAAAAGATTTTTCAAAATTTTCAATATTTATTTTATTTATTCAAATTGCAAAATTAAATTATTTATTTCAATTTTTATTACTTTTTTTTTTCAAATTATTTTTAAAATTTGAAATAGATTGCATTAAATATTATTTAATATTCAATTTTATTTAAGTATGGAATCAGCGCTATACAAATTATTAGATTAGATTAGATTAGATTAGATTAGATTAGATTAGATTAGATTAGATTAGATTAGATTAGATTAGATTAGATTAGATTAGATTAGATTAGATTAGATTAGATTAGATTAGATTAGATTAGATTAGATTAGATTAGATTAGATTAGATTAGATTAGATTAGATTAGATTAGATTAGATTAGATTAGATTAGATTAGATTAGATTAGATTAGATTAGATTAGATTAGATTAGATTAGATTAGATTAGATTAGATTAGATTAGATTAGATTAGATTAGATTAGATTAGATTAGATTAGATTAGATTAGATTAGATTAGATTAGATTAGATTAGATTAGATTAGATTAGATTAGCTTAGATTAGATTAGATTGGATTAGATTAGATTAGATTAGATTAGATTAGATTAGATTAGATTAGATTAGATTAGATTAGATTAGATTAGATTAGATTAGATTAGATTAGATTAGATTAGATTAGATTAGATTAGATTAGATTAGATTAGATTAGATTAGATTAGATTAGATTAGATTAGATTAGATTAGATTAGATTAGATTAGATTAGATTAGATTATTATTTAAAGCTCATTCACAGCCCACCCTGTCTTCCCCACTGAGGCACTCCTGCAGCATACAGTGAAGCAGGCTGTTTTCTTTTTCCAACTTCGCCACGCACGCCATCAGCTCTTCTATCTGCTGCAGAAACTTCTGCGGTGTTGCGGCCACAGCCACTGCTAGAGGAACTTTCACAACACTCTATGCTTACTACTACTGCTTTTCCTATGAAGATATAATTACTATCTATATAACTTCCAAAAAGCTGCCAATGCAACCGCTACCACTAAAACCACCACAACAACCACCACAACAACCACTACAACAACCACCACAACAACCACCACAACAACCACCACAACAACCACCACAACAACCACCACAACAACCACCACAACAACCACCACAACAACCACCACAACAACCACCACAACAACCACCACAACAACCACCACAACAACCACCACAACAACCACCACAACAACCACCACAACAACCACCACAACAACCACCACAACAACCACCACAACAACCACTACAACAACCACTACAACAACCACTACAACAGGGAACACCAGTGAGAGATGTTGCGTTGAAATGCCACACTAAACTCTGAAGCTAAAGTCGCTGAAGCGTTCACGAACTTCCAATTCTGAACGGGCTGTCTCTTATGATATTTGCGATCAATCTCTATGGAACATTTCATCAGCCTTCTTTCACAGCAGTTAAAACCTCTAAAAAAAATTATTTTTTTTCAAAGTTTGAAATTTCCAACATTTTCAAACTTTTTGGTAACATGAGCACGTGCGGAAGCAAGAGTGTAAGACTCGCGCATGCGCAAAAGATTCAAACAAATTCACACGCACAAAAAATGCGCAGAAACACAAAGAAACACGCACAAACACACGGAATAACAAAAAATACACAAACAATCACACAAACATAAGCAAATGCACAAACACACACAGGCACACAAACGCACACAGGCACACGCAGACACATAGACACACAAACACACACAGACACACAAACAAACACAGGCACACAAACAAACACAGGCACACAAACGCACACAGACACACGCAGACACACAAACACACACAAGCACACAAACACATACAGACACACAAACGCACACAAACACACAAACACACACAGGCACACAAACACACACAAGCACACAAACACACACAGACACACAAACACACACAAGCACACAAACACACACAGGCACACAAACACACACAAGCACACAAACACACACAGACACACAAACACACACAAGCACACAAACACACACAGACACACAAACACACACAAGCACACAAACACACACAGACACACAAGTTTGAAAAAAACATTGAGCCGCCAGTGAGAACATAACTCGAGCATTAAAAAACTGGCAAGAAGAACAAGGTCTTGCGAGAGTAACGGAGTAACGGACCATGGAGTAACGTTGCTATGAGTAACGGCGCAAGGCTTGTTGAAAGTGGAGCAATTGCAGGTTTGAAGTGTTGCAAGCGCTTCTCCACGTCACGCCATGTGCTTCTCAGCCACACGTGCATGCACTCCAACCACTCTTCCACTCCTCTACTACATCACTCCATCCTTCCACCACTCCTCCACTCCTCTACTACCTCACTCCATCCTTCCACCCCTCCTCCACTCCTCTACTACCTCACTCCATCCTTCCACCACTCCTCCACTTCTCTACTACCTCACTCCATCCTTCCACCACTCCTCCACTCCTCTACTACATCACTCCATCCTTCCACCACTCCTCCACTCCTCTACTACCTCACTCCATCCTTCCACCCCTCCTCCACTCCTCTACTACCTCACTCCATCCTTCCACCACTCCTCCACTCCTCTACTACATCACTCCATCCTTCCACCCCTCCTCCACTCCTCTACTACCTCACTCCATCCTTCCACCACTCCTCCACTCCTCTACTACCTCACTCCATCCTTCCACCACTCCTCCACTCCTCTACTACATCACTCCATCCTTCCACCCCTCCTCCACTCCTCTACTACCTCACTCCATCCTTCCACCACTCCTCCACTCCTCTACTACATCACTCCATCCTTCCACCACTCCTCCACTCCTCTACTACATCACTCCATCCTTCCACCCCTCCTCCACTCCTCTACTACATCACTCCATCCTTCCACCCCTCCTCCACTCCTCTACTACATCACTCCATCCTTCCACCCCTCCTCCACTCCTCTACTACCTCACTCCATCCTTCCACCACTCCTCCACTCCTCTACTACATCACTCCATCCTTCCACCACTCCTCCACTCCTCTACAACATCACTCCACCCTTTCACTTCTTCTCAAATTTTCATTTACATCATTCCAGCACTGCAGCTTTCCATTAGTCTACCACACCTTCATTCAACCACTCACATCTGCTCTAATCAGAGCGTTCGTGAACTCTTTTCAGTGTTTGCTTCAGACTCTTCAGTCCCTGCAGCAAAGAGCATTCTTCTTCGCAAACAACAATACCCACACCCCCCACACCCCCCACACCCCCTACAACACCTTCACACCTCCACCCTCCTGACCACCCATTCATTCAACCACCCTATCCCTCCAGCTAGCTGTTCATCGATCTATTTATCCACTCATCCATCCATCCATCCATTTCTCGTCTAACCAATCATCCATCCATCCATCCATTTCTCGTCTAACCAATCATCCATCCATCCATCCATTTCTCGTCTAACCAACCATCCATCCATCCATCCATTTCTCGTCTAACCAATCATCCATCCATCCAATCATCCATCCATCCATCTTCAATCCAATCATCCCTCCATCCATCCATTTCTCGTCTAACCAATCCTCCATCCATCCATCCATCTCTCGTCTAACCAATCATCCATCCATCCGTCCATCTCTCGTCTAACCAATCATCCATCCATCCATCCATCTCTCGTCTAACCAATCATCCATCCATCCATCCATTTCTCGTCTAACTAATCATCCATCCATCCATCCATTTCTCGTCTAACCAACCATCCATCCATCCATCCATTTCTCGTCTAACCAATCATCCATCCATCCAATCATCCATCCATCCATCTTCAATCCAATCATCCCTCCATCCATCCATTTCTCGTCTAACCAATCATCCATCCATCCGTCCATCTCTCGTCTAACCAATCATCCATCCATCCATCTCTCGTCTAACCAATCATCCATCCATCCATCCATTTCTCGTCTAACCAATCATCCATTCATCCAATCATCCATCCATCCATCTTCAATCCAATCATCCGTTCATCCATCCTCAATCCAATCATATAGGCATCCATCCATCCATCCTCAATCCAATTATATAGCCATCCATCATCTCTGTGCAGTCTTTTGTTCAGGGCAGGATTGTGTTTGCCTACTTAATCACCTCCTCGCATCGATCCTTTTCGACTCACCCTCACTCTTTGTTCCAGTCTATTCGCTCGCAACAACACGTAACCGCACGCAACAGTGTAAACGCGCGCCCCTGCACGCACACACACACACACACACACACACGTGTGTGTGTGTGCATTGAAGTGTATGATTAGTCATCACATAAGTCAAGATGATTCATTGATTTGCACCTGGATGAAGGTCACGTGGTTGTTATAATGTGATGGTTACGAGGAAGTGGTGGCAAAAGAAGATGGAGGAAAAGATCGATGAAGGAGGGTGGTGGTGGATGGAGGAGATGGTGGTGGATGGAGGAGGTGGTGGTGGATGGAGGAGGTGGTGGTGGATGGAGGAGGTGGTGGTGGATGGAGGAGGTGGTGGTGGATGGAGGAGGTGGTGGTGGATGGAGGAGGTGGTGGTGGATGGAGGAGGTGGTGGTGGATGGAGGGGGTGGTGGTGGATGGAGGAGGTGGTGGTGGATGGAGGAGGTGGTGGTGGATGGAGGAGGTGGTGGTGGATGGAGGAGGTGGTGGTGGATGGAGGAGGTGGTGGTGGATGGAGGGGGTGGTGGTGGATGGAGGAGGTGGTGGTGGATGGAGGAGATAGTGTGTAAGAATGCTGAAAAGAAACAATACAATACATATACGAGTTTCATTGTATTGGCATTGGAGATGAACATAAAAATTTGTTTTGATGGATGGATGAATAAATGAAGGGATTAATGGATGAATGAATGAATAAATGGATGGATGAATAAATGGAGGAATGAATGACTGGATGGATGAATGGATAGATGAATGAATCGATGGATGGATGAATAGATGGAGGGATTAATGGATAGATGGATGAATGGACGGATGGATGAATGGATGGATGGATGAATAGATGGATGGATGAATAGATAGATGGATGAATGGAGGGATGGATGTATGAATAGATTGGTGAATGGATGAATAGATGGAGGGATTAATGGATGGATGGAAGGAACTTGGGTGGTTGTTTGAGAGGGTGCACAAATGAATGAGATATGAAGAATGATAATAAATGAATTATTGGATGGATGGGTAGATTACCTGATGGATGGAGGCATGGATGATTGATGGATAGACGGATGGATGAATGGATAGATGAAAAGATAGCTGGATGATGGAATGATAGATGGATGGATGGATGGATGGATGGATGGATGGATGGATAGATGAATGTTTGAATAGAAAAATGGGTGATGAATGAATGATGGAGGAATGATGGATGAATGGTGGATGAATGATGGATGAATGTTGAATGAATAGATGAATGATGGATGGATGGATGAATAGATAGACAGAAAGGTGCCTAGAAGCACTCAGACAAGGGCCTTGAACAAATAAACGGCAGTGAAAGCTCACGGGAATTGCTTTAAGGCGAAAAGGAATAAAAATGGCAACGAGAACTTTGGATGAAAGATGAGTGAATAAATAATATCTGCCATGAGGCCTTGCGGTGCACAGATAACCACTGAAGACTCTAGAACAAAAATGCATTTGAGATTCTCAACATCGTGCAGGCTTCCATGGGTTAACTGGAACTGTTTTAGTGTAACGCTCCATTCAAAAGCTTGTGATCTTTTTTTCTTCTTTTTTTTATTGACTTTTTGTCATGCATTGTACGTTGTCGGCGTGTGTTTGGATTTGATTCAATAAATATATATTTTTTTAATTTATTTCGCTTGTTCGCCGTGTTTTTGTAACATTTCCAGCGTATGTCTGGATTTGATCTGATAAAAACTTAAATGAAAAAATTAATAAAAATCCATGTTTCAAGAAGTGCTAGTGAATTTTCAGTTACGAAAGCAGATCACCCGCTTGTTCGTCTTCTTGCATTCAAGCCACACTCGTGCCATGGAGGCCTGGCATGAGAAATTCATTGGAGGACTGCAGATGAGAGTTTATGCATGGAAGACTGGGAAGCATGAATTTAGCATGCTCTGAAGCAACGCTGGGGTCTTAATGTTGATTTCTTGACAACTCAACTCATCTGGAGTTATCACTGCAATGGAAAGCTGCTCTACAAACGAGCAAATACATATACACACATGCATACACGTGCACACACATGCATACACGTGCACACACATGCATACACGTGCACACACATGCATACACGTGCACACACATGCATACACGTGTACACACATGCATACACGTGCACACACATGCATACACGTGCACACACATGCATACACGTGCACACACATGCATACACGTGCACACACATGCACACACACACACACACACACACACACACACACACACACACACACACACACACACACACACACACACACACACACACACACACACACACACACACACACACACACACACACACACACACACACACACACACACACACACACACACACACACACACACACACACACACACACACACACACACACACACACACACACACACAAACCCACACACACAAAAGCCCACTTGAGTACTGAGGCACGTAATTATGCAATTATCATCGTTTACCACGAGTGCACAAAATAAAAAATACATTTTAAACACACGCACAAATAATAACACACACATGCATACACAAACACACATAAATACCTTAAAAAATACACACACGCATACACAAACACACATAAATACCTTAAAAAATACACACATACACACACACACGCATACACAAACACACATAAATACCTTAAAAAATACACACATACACACACACGCATACACAAACGCACATGTAGACATTAAAAAATACACACATACACATAACCAGTAAAGTCGAACATCATCACCTGTTGGTTTAGCAGCATAACATCACAATTGATACACCCTTCATCACCACAGCACTTGAGGATGTGGTTGCTTGTGTGGTTGTTTGTATGGTTGCTTGTATGGTTGCGTGTGTGGTTGTCTGTGTGGTTTTTTGTGTGGTTGTTTGTGTGGTTGTTTGTGTGGTTTTTTATATGGTTGCTTGTGTGGTTGTCAGTGTGGTTGCTTGTGTGATTTCTTGTGGGTTTCTTTTCAAGGTTCAAACTAGTGTCACTATGATTAGAACAACTGTTTCTGCTGTTGCTGCTGCTGCTGCTGCTGCTGTCATTGCGGTTGAAGTTGTTGTGGCTCACTTTTTCGTTGCTGTGGTAGTTGTCGATGTTTTCTAACGGATTTTTGTTGTTGTTGTTGCTCGTTCGTTTGTTGCTTTTGTTGTTGTTGCTTTTTTTGTTATTTTTGTTGCTTTTTTTGTTGTTGTTGTTGTTGTTATTGTTGTCGTTGTTGTGGTAATTGTCAAGGGAGTCTTTGAGTTGTTGTAGTTTGTGCAGGAGCAGTCGGTTGTCCACCTCGGCTCTCTCCAGCGCCTCCTGAAGCCTCCTCTTTTCCGCCTGCATGGTGTTACCATGCATCAACCATCCATCCGATCATCCAAGGCCCATCCACACACAAGCATCCATCCATCCGATCATCCGAGGCCCATCCACACACAAGCATCCATTCATCCGCTTATTTAAGCCTCATCCACACACAAGCATCCATCCATCCGCTCATCCAAGTCTCATTTATGTGTTAGCATCCATCCTCATCCACAAACATTCCTTCCATTGAATCCTCATCCACACCAACATCCATCCGACGATTCGGTTTACATAACATTCACTCTCATCAACTTCATTCACCCACGACAACCCTCTTCCCAATGAGTAAGAGGTTATGAAGGTTTTATGACGAAGTTGTAACACTGGCTTGTCTGCATCTCCAGACCCTGGACCACGAACATTCGCACACCCACTACAATACAGCCAAGTGCACCGACCACAATACAGCCAAGTACACCCACCACAATACAGCCAAGTACACCAACTACAGTACAGCCAAGTACACTCACCAATCGATACAACAAACTGAAAATCACCACAATACAATGCAGAAACTCACCACAATACAATACAGAAATGCACCACAATACAATGCAGAAATGCACCACAATACAATGCAGAAATGCACCACAATACAATGCAGAAATGCACCACAATACAATGCAGAAATGCACCACAATACAATGCAGAAATGCACCACAATACAATGCAGAAATTCACCACAATACAATGCAGAAATGCACCACAATACAATACAGAAATGCACCACAATACAATGCAGAAATGCACCACAATACAATGCAAAATGCACCACAATACAATGCAGAGATGCACCACAATACAATACAGAAATGCACCACAATACAATACAGAAATGCACCACAATACAGACATCCACCACAATCAATAAAATGCAATAAAGCACAATAGAGCACTCTACAACGGGACCCACAATGACAAACATCAATGAAGGCTCAAGTAGCACACATTTCCTTGTACAGTCGTTCCTTATAAGCGTGCATCCCTCTTGTTAGGGAGTCTTAATGTCTCCCTTTCGAGTTTTACTACCCCTTTGTGACAGCTATGACACCATTCAAAGTGTATTTTTATTTGTGTGTGTGTGTGTGTGTGCGTGTGTGTGTGTGTGTGTGTGTGTGTTTGTGTGTGTGTGTGTGTGTGTGTGTGTGTGTGTGTGTGTGTGTGTGTGTGTGTGTGTGTGTGTGTGTGTGTGTGTGTGTGTGTGTGTGTGTGTGTGTGTGTGTGTGTGTGTGTGTGTGTGTGTGTGTGTGTGTGAGTGAGTGCAGGTGCTGTTTATATGCTTCGTAATTGTTGAGTTTTGAGAACAGATGAGCAGTAGTTACAATGATGGGGTTGACCTTACAAGGTCATATTTCATTCCTTCTCGTTTTTTCACTCTTTTCCCCACCAACTCTCTTTCGTCTCTTTATCTTGTCTATCACCTCCATCATCTTCATCATCATCTATTTATTC
>OX387249.1:584554-602054 GCA_947562095.1 Branchellion lobata | reverse complement strand
TTTTCTTGCCTTCCAAACAAAAAAAATTACTTTTCCACCTACAACGAAATAATTAGTAAACACCACTATAATGAAATAATCAATTAGGTAACAGGTAACTAGTGCTGATTTCCCTTTAAGCTCATATATCGAATTTCTCTGGTGGTTCCTTCACCCAACGAGTAAAATCCGCAGCCCTTTTATACACATCCTGTCGATTGTGGGTATATATGGGAGTTTGTTTCTATATATGTATGTCTGTGGACCGTATGCTCCGATCATCAAGCAATCCAAACATAAACTTTCATCAGCTCGCCTCAATGATTTCCTGACATGTTTGCGCGTTGGAAATAGAATCTAATCTAATTTAATTTAATCTAATCTAATTTAATTTAATCTAATCTAATATTATCTTATCTAATATAAGCTAATCAAGACTAACTATCTAACATTTTTAATGCGGAATCATTTGTTTAAATTTTGACATGGCCCACATCCTCATCCAAAATTTTGCTGCACAATATGACGACGACGATGATGATGATGACGACGATAACGACGATTATGATGAAGATGACGATGACGATGATGATGACGACGACGATGATCATGATGACGATGATGATGACGACGATGATGATGATGATGACGATGATGATGACGACGATGATGATGACGACGATGATGATGACGACGATGATGATGACGACGATGATGATGACGACGATGATGATGACGACGATGATGATGACGACGACGACGATAACGATGACGACGATGATGATGACGATGAAAATGGCGGTAAACGACCACAACAGGGTCGACATGAACTACCCTCATTGCACAATACGTAGCAGAGACGATATTGGCTGACTTTCCTTCGACTCAACACAAAATTTTTCCGTGTATTGTGAAGGTAATAATGAATAAAGCAGCAGACGGCATAAGTCATGACTCAAATGCTCCTGAAATGTACGTCAGCACACGCCTCCCTTAAAATGTTAAACATTGCATTGGAATCTGACACCCGCATTTTCACTAACCTTTGAAACTGAATCCGTTGCTTGCAAGAACACACTTGACTTTAAAATTATATTTTATATTTATTTATATTGATTTATTCATAATACTAATAAGTTTGATTATTTTTACAACTTTGACTAGGAGCTGGTCATAAAAGACTAGACAGGCGAGACTCAGGGATGCAAAAAAGGTGCAGGACAGGCGCATGAAGGATGCGCTCTAGAAGCTCAGCACTCGAACATTCTGTGAGAAGCGTTAAGACGTATTGATCAGGCTATGTTAGATTGAATAAGGTTAGATTAGAAGGGCCCCCTAGCAGGCGTTTATTGAGACGGCAAGTTGAGTGATAGAACCAACGGGAGTATCTATTTACAAAACAACCTCGAATCACTTACGTCAGAGTGAGGACGCCAAGCCAACGACGAATCAATAGCGATTGTTAATTCCACTCAACGTTACCTTCAAATGCTTAAATCAATAAAGTAATAATAATAATAATAATAATAATAATAATAATAATAATGCAAATAATATGAAAGATATAATTTTCAATATTTCTTTCAAATGGTGAAATATTGAGAATGGTAGAATGTTCAGATTTTTAAAATGGCGATGAATGATGTCATTAATCTAGTCCTAATAGGCATAGTTTTGTTAAGTTATCAGTAGCGCTGGTCGAATGACCGTGTGGATATGGCTGCATGACAACGTGTTTGTGTGTGTGCGTGCGTGTACGGAGGTGGAAGAGCAGTGATAATTCAAGGCGCTCCAACGTGAGACACACAGGGTGCCTAGACTTGAAGGTTTAAATATGAGGAGGAGAAACACAATACATAAGGTACCCGCCACCAGGTGTGCTGGAGTCCCTCTGGTAGGTCAGAGAGAAACACGTGGTGTGCGTGCATTGAGTGGGACTTGGGTGTGCGTGTGAATGTGGTTATATACAGATAATGACGAAGACATTAATTACAGCTCGAAATGATTAAAAGTGATTGAATCAGTCACCCACGAGAACGACAAAGTGGCCATGTATGACAATCATTCGCTCCTACCGTAATATCATATTTACAAACCCCTCTCATGCCTGGCCACTTGGACACGTTCAAGAAAGAGGTTACAAATTTTTAAAATTTAACGCTATAAAAACCAGTAAGATGAATATAATTGTTATAATGGTTCATTACGACTCATCCATCAATTCTTCCTTCTCCTCTTGTGACGTAGATGCCTGTTGTTGGAGCATGGAGTCTATAGATTGCTGTTGCAGCAGCTGATCTTCAGACGGTTCTTGTTGTGTTTGCTGTTGTTCTTCTTTTGTTTGTTGTTGTTCTTCTTCTGTTAGTTGTTGTTGTTGTTGTTGTTCTGTTTGTTGTTCTTCTTGTTGTGGCTGTTGTGCCTCTTGTTCTTCTTGTTCTTCTTTTTGTTGTGCCTCCTGTGTGGCTTCAGCATTGCCTGTTTGTTCAGAGGTAACGTGCGACTCTTGTTGTGCTGTTTCTTCCGCTTGTTTGTCTGCCTGGCTGTCTTGTTCTCCTGCTTCTTGGTCCGCTTCATCCTTCACAGCTTCAGCGCTTTGCAGCAGTTGTTGTTGTTGTTGTTGTTGTTCCAACAAAATCTGTTCCAGGTATTGTTGTTGCTGTTCCGGAGACAACTCAGTCAGCAGTTGTTGTTGTTCAGCTGTCAACTCAGCAAGCACCTGTTGTTGTTCGGGCTGGTCTGCTTGTTGTTGCTGTTGCTGAGTGAGGTCGAGTTGTTGTTGTTGCAACAGGTTCACCATGGATGGGTCATACACCGCCTGCACATAGCTTCCATCTTCCAGCTGGATGTAGCCGATGGCTTGACTGTTGCCAAGGGAGCCTGCAGAGATTCCTTCCAGTTCCCCAGCCCCCAGCACCACAGTGGCTCCACTGGCAGCTGCAGCCGAAGCGCCCTGCTCGAGCTGCACCATGTTGCCACTCTCATCTATCTGCATCAGTGCCACCCCCTGGTCTCCTTGCGCTGCCTGTTGCTGTTGCTGTTGTGGCTCCTGCTTGTGAATGTCGAGCAGCTGAAACTGCTTGTCAGGTTGATCTGCTTGATTTTGCTGTTGTTGTTGTTGTTGTTGCAAGAGAGCTTGTTGTTGCTGTTGTTGTTGCAACAGTGCTGCTTGTTGCTGTTGTTGCTCAGACAGGGCCATTTGTTGTTCTTGTTGGTTGTCTTGAGAGGCAGTATCGGCACCCACAGGGGCAGCATCAGAGGCCTGTTGGTCAGCGGGTGGCTGGTCTGCCTGCTGCTTGGGCTCATCCTCATACTGGGTCACCACCGAGATGACGATGGAGCACTTGGCAAGAAGTTCCTTAAGGTTTCGTAGGTGCTGCTGTACCCAGATGCGATTGGAGCAGCACTCTTCAAGCAGGTCTTTGTCACCCTTGTCCTTGCTCTGAATGCGCCTGTAGTTCACCTCCTCTGCAGCACTCTTGTAGAAGAGGTACTTGTAGTGGTGCAGTGCATGGTAAATGGTCATCATGTCGACTGCTGCCTGGCAGATGAGGAAGTTTTCGGCTGACGTCATCTCCACCTCTCGAAACCTCTCGAGGGTGTTGGGGTCGTAGGTGAGTCCAAAGAAGTTGACAATCTTCACCGCCACACTGCTCGTGTTGCCGGTCGCCTGTGGTGATAAGGCAATCAACAGCGTTGTCTTCAACCACCTCTGACACAAATTGAAAAAGATTTTAAAACGTGAAAAGACAAAGCTAACCTGGCACGCAAACTTCTCTTGACTGATGGTGGAGAGGTCGGAGATGCGGTAGTGTGGCAGAGTGTCAATGGCATCTTTGAACTTGGTAGTCCATGTGATCTGCGACAGAATGGTCTTCTGGGCCTCGACAAGCAGTGAGTCGATCTGCTTGAGTGGCTCCAGGTAGTAGCTCTCCTGATGCAGGTGGATAGCATTGATGAAGGACGAGTCGAGGTACTGCGACACTATGTTCTGGGCATATATGTTGAAAAGGTCGATGAGTGCATCCTGCTCCAGACTCTGGTCAAAGGGCTTGGGCAGGTACTCAGGCAGCACATGAACCATTTCCTGCCTGCGTCCAGTGGTATTGACCACGTCAACGAGGATGGCTCTGAAGCTGGAACGGATGTCGCCTGACCAGCTCGAGTAGATGGATGCAGACTTGTGCAACAGCTCGTTGTCCATCAGCACCGGATCAAACTTCTGCAGCAACCGACCCGCCTCAATCTTCCATATAGGGAAGCCCTCCTGTTTGTAGTAGTCCTTCCTCTCAAGCACAAAGTCTCCTTTCTGGTAGTAGTGTGGGTCATTGGGGGCCGCCGAGATGACAGTCACGCTGGTTTGGTTGGCAGGACCTCCATTGATGCGATCCTCCTTCATCAGATTCCTGCCTGCAGTGTTACCACTCCGGCTGCCCCTCGGACGACCCCGTCCCCGACCGCCCCTTGGAGGCTTGGGAGTGACACTCATGATGGGCTGGGTCTTCTTACCAGAGTCAGTAGGAGGCCTCCAGCCCGGATCAGAGTCATCCGAGTCCGAGCCATAGTTCTCCTCCAGGTCGAGCATCTCGTCGTAGCTGTCATCATCACTGCCCTTCTCCTTTCTGATGATGCGGCTGGTCATGCGGTCCTGCTTGCGAATGTAGTTCTTGGTGCTTGGATCCATCTCATACTTCTTCTTGTAGAACTTGTTCCCCCCAAAAGCCATGCCGAGGGCGCCCTTCTGACGTCTGTTGGGGCAGAACTCAGGAATGTAGGGAGGGAGAGGCGGCTTCTTGAAGATGGTGCTGTTGGCCACGCTGGCCAGTGTTTCAGGCTTGATGCCCTGCACATAACTCGAGAATGCTGAGGCGTACTTGCTGTTCACGTGTGACTCAAACTTGGCCTGCAAGTTGACGGGACCACTGATCATGAGGGCTGGCTCCCCAGGGTCAGGCGCATCCCTCAGTGAGTCAAACTCTGTGTCATCTTCATCATCTGACAAGACTACTGATCCCTTGCCGATGATCTCATTAGTATCGTTTTGAGCAACAGTGGACGACGCCTCAGCCAGCAGTGCAAGAACATGGGTGTTGTTCATGGAAGATGTGTTGATGAAGTTTTGTTGTTGTTGTTGTTGTTGCTGCTGTTGTTGGTGCTGTTGCAAGATTTCCTGTAGAGCCTGGGTGTCAATTTGTCCCTGAGGACCTGTGGTGAGAATGACTTGCTGGTTGTTTTGTTGGTCGCCTCCTGCAGACCCATTATCCTCCTGAATGACAAACTCATAGTTGGAAAGGTCAAGGCCTGCCAGGTTGCCCTTGCTGATGAGCTCTTGCAACTCAGCCGGGATTTGTTGCCCTGGTTGGATCACAAAGTCTCCCGAGCTGTTCGCTGCTCCATTGATTTGCTGAAGCGGTTGTTGCTGCTGTTGCTGTTGTTGGGGCTGTTGCTGTTGTTGCTGGTTGGTGTCATTGGGCATGATGAGAATCTGCATCTGGTCATTTCCATCTACAAGCTTCAGATTCTCCTGCTTAGCACTGATGTTTGCAAGGTCTTCTAGTGAGATGTTGTTGTTGTTGGTGTTGCTGATGCTTGAGGAATCGGTGACTGTCTGGTAGTTCTCTGATACTAATGTATCTTCGGAGACTTGCTTGGCAATGAGTTCATTGTTTGCGCCAGCTGTTATTTCAAAAGCCTGGCCCTCTATTAATGCTATTATCTTCTCTCCTGGTGCTAAATTTTCTGGTATGTTTGCCACAAGCAAATCCTGTAAAATAAGCAAATTATGACTAAATATAAATTGAGATTTGCAAGTTACTTATTTATTGATTTTTTAAATATAAAATTTCCGAATATTTTTTAATGAAAAGGTTTGAGGGGCTGAAAATTAACTTTACTGGATTTATTGAAAGGTCTTCAAGCTGTTGGTTTTTGTTCTGAACTCTTTGAGTTCTCCCTGGTGACTGTTCCACATACTTCTGACCAGTCAGCAAGCTCTTGACTACTCCTGATCCTCCATTGAGTTGGGATCTGGGAGTTCTATTCCCTTTGGAACCAAAATGATTGGAATTTGGAATTGCTTGTTGCTGGTGATTCATAACATCACCAGCGTTATATGATTGTTGTAGTATAGAAGTTCCTCCCAGTTGCCTATTCTGTTGTTTTCCTAATTGTTCCATAACTGGAAAGATTTTTTGGATTTTATAGATGTCTATATTAATAAGGTTATTTAACGGAAAGTTGTTTACTTGGGCATCGTGCATTCATTTTTTTGACTAATAATCACATCTTTCAATAAATCGCTTTTCAACTTTTAAATCTAATTTATTTTAAAATAATAACTAACTTCCAGAGCTAAGCGGGAATCTTTTAGAAAAACGAGTCAAACAGTGATGGATAATTACGAATATAAAGTCCAATAACTAAATATTTTTATAATAATTTTCAAAACTGAATAATATTCCAAACAATTTGAATTATTTTTAGAATTAATTTTTAACCAAATCGATCGAATTTAATAAGATACGACATGAAAAACAATATTTTCGGAATCCGCCATGTTATAAACGAAGTTAGCCTGGTAGTCTGACAGCTGGCCAATAGCAGTAAGCTTAGGGGTCGGCCATTTTGAAATTCGAACAAAGCTTCTCTGTTATATGTGGCTCGCGCATTTTTAACTTAACGTGTTTTTTGGGGAAATCTGGTGACCTTATCGAAATAATGAATTTTTCACTAACCAAATGATGTAATTTCATTTTATAAATCAAAGACCTAACTGCATACATTTGACTCATTGCTTTGTCATGTGATCATTGTGATCATTAAACTCTTGTGGAATTTAATGTTTTGTCATTGTGGTTTTGTAATTCATCAAATCTTCAAGTTTTTAAAAAATATAAAGGGAATAGCTAGGTATATGCTTCTTCTTTGGTGCTATTAGTGGTTAATATCATCTTTAGTTGGTGTTTGAATTGTTATTTGAGATTAGTTATAAGTAGATTTTAGTCATACTGAAGCTATATAGAGACAAAAAATGCTCATTTGGTATCTTATATAAAATGAATGATGGGATAAAAGTCTAATGATATCTAAAATAAAATGAACCATTTTTAGCATATTCTCAGACAGGGTGAGCATTTAATTTGGAGCAGCGAAACAATTGCACCTTTTTTTATTTGTGAGTCATTAATTCATAAAAACTGATTTGAACTTTCGGAACTGTCTCTGATGAGTCACTTCAAAAATTCACTGAGATCGACTGTCGTGGGCGTGTGTGATCGGGCATTTCACTACCAGGGGACTTGACAGGCATCACCAATCATTTTCTAAAGTATTTTGATATCCTTGATTAATCGGATGAGCTACCCGAAAGTATCTCGTGTCATTTGCATGCCGTAAACGTTTCTTTTGACATTGCGGTTAACGTGCACACCAAAATAGCTCGAATGTAAAAACTTTTCTTATCATTATCATGTTCTACGGGCCTTTGAAAACATTAAATCAATTTAAATTTTATCTTTAATAAAAAGGCACCAGTTAATACAAACCTCCCAAAAAAATGAAGTGTAGAGATAATCTTCACTAAGATATATGTGAATGAGTGAAAAATTCTCCCAATCGATCGGTTTCTATCGGAAGCTATATCGGTGTGGTGGAGAAAACAGTGCGCCACCCGGCCATTAAACCACCGCACGAAAATGTCTTTTACTCTCGATCTTTTTGTTTCTTCTTTTTCTTCTTCTTCTTCTTTATCATCATCATCTTCTTCTTCTTTATCATCATCATCATCTTCTTCTTCTTCTTCTTCTTCTTCTTCTTCTTCTTCTTCTTCTTCTTCTTCTTCTTCTTCTTCTTCTTCTTCTTCTTCTTCTTCTTCTTCTTCTTCTTCTTCTTCTTCTTCTTCTTCTTCTTCTTCTTCTTCTTCTTCTTCTTCTTCTTCTTCTTCTTCTTCTTCTTCTTCTTCTTCTTCTTCTTCTTCTTCTTCTTCTTCTTCTTCTTCTTCTTCTTCTTCTTCTTCTTCTTCTTCTTCTTCTTCTTCTTCTTCTTCTTCTTCTTCTTCTTCTTCTTCTTCTTCTTCTTCTTCTTTTCCTCAATTTATATACTTTCTCCCTCCTCAATCGTGTCTCATGTTCACAGAATCGCTCGTTTGACAGCATCTCTCCCCACTTTTCCGCCATGCGTCTCACAAAGATACAAATAGATAGATATATCTCCCAGCTAAGTTCACAGTAATTTTTTTAATGATACTCATAAAATACTGGCATGTTAACGTACAATACTTGGAATATCTTCTCAATACTTATAAGTATTACCATTACAACCTTGCCCATACTTTTATTTCCAAGATACTTCAGCGGTCCTGAAATCTTGATGGTCTGACGTCATTTCAACTACACCTGTTGTATTGTATAATACTTAAGCTCCACAGAGCCTCAGAACCACCATTAATACCTAGTGTGGCCTTGAAACTATACTGGGGTAACGCCACTATAATAATATACGTATTTGTATTGTATTGTGTTGTATTTTATTGTATTTTATTGTATTGTACTGTATTGTATTGTATTGTATTGTATTGTATTGTATTGTATTGTATTGTATTGTATTGTATTGTATTGTATTGTATTGTATTGTATTGTATTATATTGTTCCTTGCAAGCATGAAGTTGATTCATAATAACATTAATAAATGTTTTTCGAGCTTTTTGCACACATTTTGAAACACAAAGTACTTTCAAATGGGTTTTTCCGAGCTGTGGGGTTTTCCTGACATATTTTTGCGTCTTGTAGAGTTGAGACAACTTCGCGCCTATTCGCCACCGCCACGTTAGTGTCATTCGTATTTTACTGAGAAGTCCAGGTAACAATAACAACAGCAACAACAACAACAATAACAACAGCAACAACAACAATAACAACAGTGACAACAAAAACAACAACAACAAAAATCAAAAATTTGAAACAAACCAAACTAGATGTTTCTAGTTTAAAGTTGAAACATATTACATTCAATCTTATTTTTACGTGTGTTAATACGGTGCGATGTGATTTTAAGCATCTCTGTGGATGAAATTAATCCAATTTAATCTTATCAAATACTTTATATAGCGTTGAACTGCATTGTAACTAGGTAAGCTACTGTTTTTATTGATACTTTTTCAGTGCTATAATTATATTAGAAATTTCGAGCGGTCTCGAAACTCTTCGGGGTTAATGCCACAAAGGTAATGTTAGTATTTGTATTGTATTGTATCGTATATAACCTTGTCAGGTAGTATTTTAAACTAAAAACTAGGTAACTAAATAAACAATAAAAATATGAATAAACAAACAATTAATTGAAACTATAAGAATGATTTAGCGAAAAATCTATTTATGAATGTTCGGACTAACAAATTTATAGCATTAATAACAACATCCAAACATACTCTAATCTAATCTAATCTATCATTTATATAGCGCTGAGTGACTCTACTACGAACTGTTTGAACAACAAAGTTTTGAAGGCTTTACCCATAGCAAGTACATGGCGTTTTTTGAGTGCTGGCGTGTATTGGAGATTCGGCGAAATGCGGACGCCACTTTTATGTCATGCTTGATGATGAGGCAATGACTATAAACTGCGCAGTTAAATGCATTCTTGTCTAGATTTTGAACGAAGTCTTGTATATAACTTATAAATTTGGAAAATTTTTCAAAAAAAAACAAAAAAAAAACAAACGGTAAATTATTTGAAGAAAACGGAAAAGCACTGTTAGACTTATTGGTTGAAAGGTTTAAATGTAGCTTCTTAAATATATTATTTTTGCTGAAAATTGGAAATAGAACTTATATAAAAAAATATCGATGGATTATTTTTAGAATAAATTCAAAAATACATCCTATCTTTCTTCTTGTATGCATGTTTAAATATACAAATAATAAGCTCATCACTCGGTAAAAGTAAAAGTTATATATAGCGAAGTTCAGTTGCGGCGCACTTGGCTACTTTGTGGTAATCCGACTGCTCTGATGTTTCCGTGTGCGAAAAAACCTTTTGACCTGGAAAAATATAATTTCGTGGATCTTTTTATATAATTAATTTCTACAAAACTTGTTTCTTAGAAGGTAGTTCAGGTTTTTCGGATTGGGACGTTCACGTGATGGGTTAAACGTATAGAGTATTTAAAAAATAATAATTTGCTTTCAGGTCTCAGAGCTTCTACGTAACCGTGAAACCATTCATTTTTCGGAAATAACGGTACTTCGAAACTTAAATAAATAAGTCAAGAAACTCCAACATTAAAATGTGAGATTACGTAATTTTTGTAATTTATCGATTAAAGAAGTCAACCGGTTTATAATTAAATTTACTAAGCAATAGGCGGCGTTTGTAACGTTATTTTAATCTATTGACACTTGCATGACCAGAACTACTAAACACGGTATCAATACTTTTCAGGTGTCTTGCTTTTGATAAAGAAAATGACGGCGTCAAAAATGTTGTTCCGAAGACCACTGAGGGAAAGTAACAACGGAGGAGAACATGGCAATGACATATATAACGTTTTGAAAGGTGACCGATGCAACTATAAAAAATACAACAGTGGTCTGGAGGTGGTGAGAGAAAGTAGTGGGAAAGAAGGAAAAGAGACGAGAGATGCAAGGGGGAAGAATGAGGAAACAAAAAAATTCCAGCGTTTTCCTCTCAGGAAAAGTTTCCAAAATGAACCATCCCATCAATCCTCCATAACAAACAACAATGCTTGCAACTACAAGTCATACAAAAACCGTGCCTTCAACAACAACAACAACAACAATTACAATGCCATAAATAACCACAACATTTGCTTTTCAACAAAAAAATCCAATAACAAATACAAAAAAAAAAACAAAAATGGTTATTTGTTGAAAGCCAATGCTTTCAACACAAACAACAACAACGTTTTTAATGTGAGCAACAACAACAACAACCACTTTTGCGATTCCAGCAACAGAAACAACAACAAAAACTTTTGCAGTAACTATAACAACAACAACAACTTTTGTGATAACTACAACAACAACAACAACAACAACTTTTGTGATAACTACAACAACAACAACAACAACAACTTTTGTGATAACTACAACAACAACAACAATTTCTGTGATAACTACAACAACAACTTCCTCCTTGCTCCATTGGATGAACCTTTCGACGCGGACTGTCCATTCAGACTGCATGACACCATCACCACTCCCCACCACTCCTTCAAAGTCGTCCAGTTCCTTGGCGAGGGCACCTTTGGAGTGGTTCGTCAACACCACCCTTCATTTTTCTGACCAATAAATCACCTATAGTCTGCTTATTTGGACCCATAACTAGATAATCAAATCTTTGAATTTTCCATTAAAACAATTATAATTAATTATTTAATTATTAATTCCAATTATTCTCATTATGTTTTAATTATCTTCAAATTATAACTTATATTCTTGGTCATGACTCACCTGTTTTGAAAAACCCTCCATCCCTGGATCGTCAAGGTTTTGAGGTGTCTGGAAACAGAAGATGAATCTGACCAAAAAATGACACAAAGCAATAATAAATATAATAATAAAAACATTGATGAAAATAACTGCAATAATAGTAATAATAATAATAATAATTTCAATAATAAAAATAAAAATAATAACAAGGAAGATGAATACACTGGAAAGAGCAGTTATCAGTGTGGTTTTTCCAATAGAAATGCCTGTAAAAGAAACACTTCCATAACCAAAAACAACAATAACAACAACAACAACAATAATAATAATAATAATACATATACTACCAACACCAAAAAAAACAACAACAATAAAAATAATAATAATAATAATAATAATACATATACTAATAACAACAACAACAACAACAACATTGACTATGGTGAACATAGGGGTGTAAGAACAGTTGCCATCAAGGTACTCAAGTCGAAACTCACAGAAAACAACAGCCTCTTTTTCTATCCCGGCCTCCACCAGGACACCAACCACACATTTCTCCAAAGCCCTGATGACTCATCGCCATCATCATTACTCACTGAGTCACTCATTCTGACGCAACTGTCATCACCGTCATCAACACTATCATCATCATCTTCACAATCTTCTTTCTCCTCCTTCTCATCATCATCCCCGTCATCATTTTCCTCTTCATCTTCTTCTTCTTCCTCTTCATCCTCGTCCACCAAGTACAACATAGTACGTTTTTATGGTGCTTTTCGATGCAGGGGGGTGCACTGCATGGTCTTTGAGGACCTCTCTCTCAACCTCTTCCACCTCCTCAAGCAGCAGCACTACCAACCTCTCCCTCTCTCTGACATCCGCCCCATCGCTCAGCAGGTGAAACTCTTTCCGTCCCACCTACCAACCCATGCATGCACTCTTTTTCCCCTTTGTTTGTCCACCGAACGAATAGGAAGGACTACCCATCTTTATCCTTTTTCACCCACCAAACAGCTCAATCACACTCATCGAATCACTCGCCACGCAGGTGTTAGTGGCGCTTGCAAGGCTTAAAAGTCTGGGCATCACCCACACCGACCTCAAGCCTGAGAACATCATGTTGGTGAATCACCCCTCCATGCCCTTCAAGGTGGCCCTGTCGTATGCATGGTGCATGCATGCATGGGTGGATGCGTGGGTGCGTGGATGGTTGGATGGATGGATGGATGCGCGAATGGTTGGATGGTTGGATGGGTGGATGGATGGATGGATGCGCGAATGGTTGGATGGATGGATGGATGGATGGATGAGTCAGTTGATAAGTAGGTCGACAAGCTGCTGAGTTTGCGAGGTAAGTGGATGGGTTAATAGGTGAACGAGTGTGTGTGAGTGGTGTGATCAATGTAGACTTGTGCTGGTGAATGTGATAACAAACAATAAACTTGAAACAATTCCAATAAAACAACAACAACAACCTCTGCAGGTGAGGGTGATAGATTTTGGTTCGGCTTGTTACACGTCACAGATCGTTACGTCATCCGTCAATTACCTGCAATCCAGATACTATAGGTTGGTTGGATGGAAGGAAGGATTGATGGATGGATGGAAGGAAGGATTGATGGATGGATGGATGGATGGAAGGAAGGATTGATGGATGGATGGATGGATTGATGGATGGACGGATGGATGGATTGATGGATGGACGGATGGACGGATGGATGGATGGGTGGATGGATGGATTGATTGATGGATGGATGAATGGACGATGAGTTATGCTAGGGGATTAGGTGAGAAGGGACTAGCGTTTGAGATCTTATTGATCAGCCCTTAAGCCAGCACCTTCGAACAACAACGATTGACGCCGGTGCATCTTGCCACCAGATCAATCAACCAACCTGCTCTAAACCTCCTTCAAACCTCCTTCAAACCTCCTTCAAACCTCCTTCAGACCTCCTTCAAACCTCCTTCAAACCTCCTTCAGACCTCCTTCAGACCTCCTTCAAACCTCCTTCAAACCTCCTTCAGACCTCCTTCAAACCTCCCTCAAACCTCCTTCAAACCTCCTTCAAACCTCCTTCAAACCTCCTTCAAACCTCCTTCAGACCTCCTTCAAACCTCCTCCACCTCAGCAATCTTGCACTAACTAACTTTCATACGAACTTATTGTAACTCATCCTCCCCACCATCCAAGCCTTCTGTCATTCAAACTTCTATTTGTTTGTCTCATCTTTTTATCCATCAATCAATTCATTCATTCATACATCCATTAATTCGTTCATTCATCCATCCATCAATTCATTCATCTATCCATCCATCAATTCATTCATCTATTCATCCATCAATCCACGTATGCTCCATTCATCAATTCATGCGTGCATGCTCACTTCTTCCATGCATGCACACTCATGCATCGTCCATGCATGTCCCTGCAGGGCTCCGGAGTTGTTGATGGGCCTGTCAGCAGACGAGTCGATGGACATGTGGTCGTTAGGCTGCCTCCTCTGTGAACTCTTCCTTGGGTGGCCTCTGTATCCCGGTGAGGAAGGGAGGATGGATGGATGAGGGAGGATGGATGGATGAGGGAGGATGGATGGGTGAGGGAGGATGGATGGATGAGGGAAGATAGAGGGGTGAGTTAAAGAGGATGTATGGATGGGTGAAGGAGAAAGGATGTTTTCACGGAGGTGTGATGTTGCAGGCTCGTGCGAGTACGACCAGGTGCGTTTCATCATGCACACGCAGGGTTTCTACTCCAACCGCACCCTCAACCACGCCCACAAGACCCTTCTCTACTTCTGTTGCCATGACAACTCCTCCTGCTCCTACTGCCTTGGCAACCCGTGTTGTTGCCAAGGCAACGATGTCTTTGTGGACACTGCTGCATCGTGCTGGTACTTGAAGGTTCGTGACGTTTCTGCTGCAGCTGCTGCTTGTACCTCCTCCATTAGTGCTATCGATATTACTTTGAATAATAGTCGTCACCACTACTGCTGCTACTACTACTACTACTACTACTACTACTACTACTACTACTACTACTACTACTACTACTACTACTACTACTACTACTACTACTACTACTACTACTACTACTACTACTACTACTACTACTACTACTACTACTACTACTACTACTACTACTACTACTACTACTACTACTACTACTACTACTACTACTACTACTACTACTACTACTACTACTACTACTACTACTACTACTACTACTACTACTACTACTACTACTACTACTACTACTACTACTACTACTACTACTACTACTACTACTACTACTACTACTACTACTACTACTACTACTACTACTACTACTACTACTACTACTACTACTACTACTACTACTACTACTACTACTACTACTACTACTACTACTACTACTACTACTACTACTACTACTACTACTACTACTACTACTACTACTACTACTACTACTACTACTACTACTACCACTACTACTACTACTACTACTACTACTACTACTACTACTACTACTACTACTACTACTAATACTACTGCTACTACCACTACTACCGCCACCGCCACCAGCACCCCGTCTTGTATGAGCAAGAGACGGGCATCCGACCGAGGGAGACTCGCAAGTTCGTGCTGCCAAGTCTCGACCATCTCGCCAAGGTGATGACTCATCACTCGTTTTCTCAATCCATCCACCCATCCATCCATCTATCCATCCACCCATCCACTCATCCAGCCATCTATCCATCCGCTCATTCATTCATCTATCCACCAATTCATCCATTCATCCATCCATCTATCTACAAATGTATCCACTCACTCATTCATCCATCTATCTACCAATTCATCCACAAATTCATCCGTTTATTCATCCTTCGATTAGTTCACCCATCCACTCAAGCACCCATCCATCTCGACGAACCTTAAGCACATTGCTGACAGACTCATTCGCGCTCCATCTCGTCACTGCATTCCTTCTCTAATTGCCTCTTCACCTTCCATGCCACATTCTTCCTACCACACTGCGCCATACACACCAAACAACATCACACTGCGCCATACACACCAAACAACACCACACTACGTCATACACACCAAACAACATCACACTGCGCCATACACACCAAACAACACCACACTGCGCCATACACATCAAACAACACCACACTACGTCATACACACCAAACAACACCACACTGCGCCATACACACCAAACAACACCACACTACGTCATACACACCAAACATCATGCAACACCATACTGCACAATTCATAGCCCACACAACATCATACATAACATATGCTCTATCATACAAATCATACAACGCTAAAGGACATACAAAAACACCATACAACATCGTAAAACACTATACAAAACAAACACGAACATGCGCAACACATCCAACAGCATACAAAACTATACAAAACACACACACACATACAGCTCCAGACACATCATTCCACACGTGCCCTGTTTGTTTGTTTGTTTCGCGATGGTTGAGGTGTTTAAAGCAGGAATGCTGTGAATGCATCCTTCTCTCTCTCTCTCTCTCTTCCCACCTTTCAACATCTCACTGTTTTTCAATATGTATGTCTCGGTATCTGTGTAAATATTTCTCGATACGTTTAAACACTTCCACGAATTCTTAGTATTCTTCAATGTGTATGCTTCTCTTTCCGATGCTTTTCCCTCGAACATTCTCACTATGTGAGAGGATGAGCTGACATCCTACCTGCTCATCGGGCCCATCCAGGCGACATAATGTCGCATCGTCATCGTCATCATCGTCACCGTCGTCATCATCGTCGTCGTCATCGTCATCATCATCCTCATTATTTCTACACACACACACACACACACACACACACACACACACACACACACACACACACACAAACACTACAGTTGAGTCCTCCGTCTAGTGACTTTGAGAGTCAGGACAGACTCCTCTTCGTCGACCTCATCAAGCAGATGCTGCACCTCCATGGGTCTTGTCGCGTTCTCCCCCTCCAAGCCCTCCAACACCCCTTCGTCACCCTCGATCAGCATCACTACCTTCCCCTTCTCCCCTCCAACACCCCCCTCAACACCCCTTTCAACAACAAGGTTGTCAGGAACTACAGCAACAACAACAACTGTGACAAAAACAGCGATTTTAACAACAAAAGTCTCGCCACCACACGCCACTGCGACCTGTGAGTTTATTGGTTGCCTGTAACTTGTTTTCAGTGATATGACTAACTCTTTCTCCTTCCTCCTCTTCCTTCTCCTCTTTCTCCTCCTCCTTCTCCCCCTCCTCCTCCTCTTCCTCCTTTTCCTCCTCCTTCTCCTCCTCTTCCTCCTCCTCTTCCTCCTCCTCCTCCTCCTCCTCCTCCTCCTCCTCCTCTTCCTCTTCCTCCTCCTCTTCCTCCTCCTCCTTCTCCTCCTCCTCCTCTTCCTCTTCCTCTTCCTCTTCCAAGGTGGCACCAGAGCAAGCGCAAGATGGAAGTATGTTGCCTTCTCACTGATGCTGATGTCGAAGAACTCAAACAGCAATATAACGCAACCCAACTACAACAACAACAAGAAATCTTGCATCAGCAATCATCCACAACCCAACAACAAGTTGCAAAACAACAGCAACAATTGGTACCCTACAACAACATCAACAACAACAGCAACGTCGTCTTCAACGACTGCATGGTGAGCCATGCTTGATGATGACTCAAAGATGACTCACTCCTGTGGTGTCCATGCACCATTTCCTTACCACAATCTCCTCATCACAATCATTCAATTACAATCTCCTCATCATAATCTCTTAATCACAATGCCTTCATCATGATCTCTTAATCACAATGCCTTCATCATGATCTCTTAATCACAATGCCTTCATCATGATCTCTTAATCACAATGCCTTCATCATAATCTCTTAATCACAATGCCTTCATCATGATCTCTTAATCACAATGCCTTCATCATGATCTCTTAATCACAATGCCTTCATCATGATCTCTTAATCATAATGCCTTCATCATGATCTCTTAATCACAATGCCTTCATCATAATCTCTTAATCACAATGCCTTCATCATGATCTCTTAATCA
>OX387249.1:542054-579554 GCA_947562095.1 Branchellion lobata | reverse complement strand
TTCCTTCTTCTTCCTCGTTTCCTCTTCCTTCTCCCTTCTCGTTTCCTCTTCCTTCTTCTTCCTCGTTTCCTCTTCCTTCTTCTTCCTCGTTTCCTCTTCCTTCTCCCTTCTCGTTTCCTCTTCCTTCTTCTTCCTCGTTTCCTCTTCCTTCTTCTTCCTCGTTTCCTCTTCCTTCTCCCTTCTCGTTTCCTCTTCCTTCTTCTTCCTCATTTCCTCTTCCTTCTTCTTCCTCGTTTCCTCTTCCTTCTCCCTTCTCGTTTCCTTTTCCTTCCTTTTCCTCGTTTCCTCTTCCTTCTCCCTTCTCGTTTCCTTTTCCTTCTTCTTTCTCGTTTCCTTTTCCTCTTCCTTCTTCTTCCTTATTTCTTCCTCCTCCTTTTATCTCATTCTTGTTTGCATTTCTGAAGTTAACTTTCGTTTTGTGTTTTATTTTATTTCTGTGTCTTTACGTGTGTGTGTGTGTGTTTTTACGTGTGAGTGTGTGTTTTCGTGTGTGTTTTTTTACGTGTATGTGTTTTTTCGTGTGTGTGTGTGTGTGTGTGTGTGTGTGTGTGTGTGTGTGTGTGTGTGTGTGTGTGTGTGTGTGTGTGTGTGTGTGTGTGTGTGTGTGTGTGTGTGTGTGTGTGTGTGTGTGTGTGTGTGTGTGTGTGTGTGTGTGTGTGTGTGTGTGTGTGTGTGTGTGTGTGTGTGTGTGTGTGTGTGTGTGTGTGTGTGTGTGTGTGTGTGTGTGTGTGTGTGTGTGTGTGTGTGTGTGTGTGTGTGTGTGTGTGTGTGTGTGTGTGTGTGTGTGTGTGTGTGTGTGTGTGTGTGTGTGTGTGTGTGTGTGTGTGTGTGTGTGTGTGTGTGTGTGTGTGTGTGTGTGTGTGTGTGTGTGTGTGTGTGTGTGCGTGCGTGTGTGTGTGTGTGTGTGTGCGTGTGTGTGTGTGTGTGCGTGTGTGCGTGTGTGTGTGTGTGTGTGTGTGTGTGTGTGTGTGTGTGTGTGTGTGTGTGTGTGTGTGTGTGGTGTTTTCGTGTGAGTGTGTGTTTTTACGTATGTGTGGGTGTTTTTACGTGTGAGCGTGTGTTTTCGTCTGTGCGTATGTGGGTGTTTTCACGTTTGTGTTTGTTTTCACGTGTGAGTGTGTGTGTATGTGTGTATGTGTGTGTGTGTGTGTGTGCACACACCTTCAAAGACAACTTCAGGGCCTTCCTTCGGAGCACGGACTTGGGTGGGTTGTGTTTGGTGCCTTTTTCTCGCATCTCCTGTCGCTGCTTTTCAACGCATTCATCATCAACATCATCATCATCATCATCATCATCATCATCATCATCATCATCATCATCATCATCATCATCATCATCATCATCATCATCATCTTCATCCTCATCATCACCTGCAACTTGCTGCATTTTCCGAATACAATTTATTTTTTCATTTCACGAAGTTCAAAGTGCCACTTCCGTCTTTTCCACCTTTTCCATCACCGCCCCCTTCTACTTGCGATGTTTACTTTCAAGTAGTGGCTCCCTCACACGCCACCAGGCAGCCACGAAACTCCCATTCAAGCGCCTTCCTTGCTGTCTGCCTGGTCGTGCTTCTACTGGAAATTTTATATTTTAAAAATTCGTTTTTCTACCGAATATTCAAATATTTTTATTTGAAGACCAATACGTCACGATGACGTAGTTTTTGTGTTTGACGAGGTGTCGCATGGCCTCACAGCTTGAACAGTGCCTACTTGCTCGTAATTCGGCTTCGATAGTTTACTCAAATGATCGCCTCAACATTTTTGTTTGATCGGTGTGTTCCCACGCACAACCACATCTCTCTACACAGCTTTCCACCACACCTCCCTACACAGCCCTCCACCACACCTCCCTACACAGCCGCTAACCACACCTCACGCACTCAACCACCTACATTACTCCATATAAGCTTTGACATGCGCATGAGTATAGCGCTTCATAAATTATACACTAGAATATCTTATTTAGCTGGTTTCTTGGTTGTTAACGGTGCCAACGTGTGCTTTAGTTTGGAGGGCATAGAGATAGGCCATGACTCATTCGTACGTGAGGCGTGCCTACTTTGTTAGGGTACTTTTTTTGGGTATTTAGTAGAGGGTGTTTTGCTTGCTCTAGCCACCTCAAATGTCGTGGTGTTGTAGCTTCTTGTTTAATTTTTCCGACTCCGTATACCCGAACATGGCTTTCTCAGGCTTCATTTTTTGTTGAAATTTTCATCTTTTTAAGAGTTAATTAATTTTTTTCCAAAATCAACATTTTTGAGCGTTTGAAGAGGTATTAATTAAAAAGGAGTGGCTCGAGCGTGAACGCAAGCAATCTATTTTATGAGTATTCTCATTTCGATTTTTTGTTTTGAAATGGTTTTCATTTTTCAATCAAATTGATATTTCGTTCTTTCAATCACATTTCAGCTTGATTTCACTTCTTTTATACACTATTTCTCATCTTTTTTCCGATTTTACAAGATTTCAACCATACAGATGTTTTAAGTCACACAAGCGGATTTTCACTAAAAACTTTATATTCAGAACTTTAACGCTTTTCATGCTATTGTCAACCACTATAGTTTAAAGAAACGCAAAAGCTTCGGTTGTTATATCGCTAAAATTGACTTCCAATCTAATTTAACTTTTGTCGCTTTTCAAATGCTTTCATTGGAACCCTGGTTTGCGCCGGATTATACAAGGTGTCGGCTGAATAGGAAGTAAAGAAAAATTAATCAGAAAACGCCCAAAGTAGGAAAAAATAAAAAGTTCTCAAGGGAGAGGATGGTTCAGGTGATATTGTTGATAACCAAGTTATTTGATATAATCACTTACCTTTACTAAAACTAGGAAAAAAGAAAATCAAAAATACCATCTTCTATTTTTACATCTCATACAAATTTATAGCTGAAGCGGATGTAAGTTTCGAATCGCATGATCAAACTGTCGCATTAAGAGTAAACAAGTAAACTATAAAAAATGAAATTTAGTTAAAATTGAAAAAAATTAAGGGTTAAAATAATATTAAAAAATTAAAAAAATTAAACATTGAAAATATTTATAATGTCTAGAACGCCCACTTTGGGAAGTTATAAACAAAAGCTGTTCAAAACTAGAATGGCAAGTTCAGAAGCTGGTGCAGCTGGTGGGAGTGAGGACAAATTCAAATGGGACATGACTAATGTTGGAAAGAGGCAGTGCCTGAAACGTGAAAAAGTAAAACGTGGTGTTTGTAAGAGTTATTCTGATGCCTCAACAAAAAAGAATGTGATTCATAGAAGTAAAGGTGTCATAAAAAGCCAGAAGCTTCTTTCCAGGTCCTCAGAGAACATGAATGATAGATCTGAGAAGAGCACATTTGTCACCTACTTGCACCCCGATGGGCCATCCAGTGGCAACTCATCCCTTTCTGAGCTGACTGCAAACAACAGAAGGGCAGACGACATTACTGACATTAAGTCCAGCACTGCCAACAACTTCGGAACTGTTACTGATTATAAAGATGTGAACCACAATGACAGACATGAGGGTGGCAACAGGGGAAACAATAAGATGGGCTGGTTGAAACTTCTGAAGATGAAGCACAACATCTTCAGCAGGATCCCTGTCAAGCGCCTATTCATGCTTGCAGACGAGTCTTGTCACTTGTTGGCGTTTAAAAGTGAACATGATTACAACCCGGTTGAAGACATTGACCTTTCTAAAGCAGCTCTGACCTTCAAGATTGGTTGTCCTGGTAACAATGGCGACTCAGCATCAGAAGTTTTGAAAAGTAAATCCTTTGAAATCAGGTGATTATGCAAGTTGACAACTCATAAAACTTCACAACCTTACAACAACCCTACAACAACCACCACCACCCTAAAACAACCACCACCACCCTACAACAACCACCACCGCCCTACAACAACCCTACAACAACCACCACCGCCCTACAACAACCACCACCACCCTACACCAACCACCACCGCCCTACAAGAACCACCACCATTCTACAACAACCCTACAACAACTACCACCACCCAGGTATAGAGGCATGTTGTATGTGGTGGAGGCAGGAAGTGGTGGGGAGGCAAGGGAGTGGATGGGAGCCATGCAGAAGAGCAGGAAAAAGTACCTCGAACGGATGCAGGCAACCATGGTAGAGTGGTGTGGGTTGTGGGTGTGCTTATACAATACAATAAAATACAATACAATACAATGTTGTGGATGTCAAAGTTTTGTTTCCACCTGCAGTTGAAAGCTTCCACGAGGAGGTATGATGACGTCAAGGCCTTGCATCACACTGACGTCACAAGCTTTGACGTGGAAACGAAACATCATTCAGAAATTCAAAACAACAACAACAACATTATTAACAACAGTGAGGATAACAGCAACAACAACAATGAAGATAACAGCAATAATGAGGATAACAGCACCAACAACAATGAAGATAACAGCAATAATGAGGATAACAGCAACAACAACAACCACGGTAGTTTTACTTTTGGTGGGGAGGATGCGTGTGGAGGAGGTATTGAGGACATGAATGATTCAACAGCTGCTGCCGCTTCAACAGCTGCTGCCGCTTCAACAGCTGCTGTCATTTCAACAGCTGCCACCACAACAACCATAGCCACAATCATCACAGCTACCATGAACACCAGACCCACTACAACAACTACAACCACTAGAGCCACCAAAGACATCAGGATGACCACTAAACCAACCATCGCAGCTAGCACAACTACTACCACAGCCAAAACAACCGCCAGAGCCACAGGCAACGACACGGAGGGCTCTGAGGATGGGTGGGTGATGTTGGAAGAACCACACAGGCTCCATTACACACACCCCTCTCCTGCATCCACCAACACCACAAACAATGCAACCACGTTGAAAAACATTAACAACAACAATAATAATAATAATAATAATAATAATAATAATAATAATAATAATAATAATAATAATAATAAAATTAAAAACTTTTTGCTGGGCAGAGGGGCTTCCAATTTGAGCAGAAAGTTGTCATTGTCTGTCAGCAGAGACAACCTCTACAGGAAATTCTCTTTGAAGAATAATAACAACAACAATAACAGCAACAACAACAACAACAACAATAACAACGACAATAATAATAATAATAATAATAATAATAATAATAATAATAATAATAATAATAATAATAATAATAAAAGCGACGAGAGTGGTGTCATGAATCTCTCTGACTGTTGCTAGGTGTAGTCATCGTGAGCAGGTGTGTGTTGTATGGTGTATTGTGAGCAGGTGTGTGTTAGGCGAGAGGGGTGTGGTTGTTTGTCGTTACAATGGTGACACCAGCTCCCTCCCGCAGAATCAACCACAAGCACGTGACTTTTCTCTCTTGACCAATCAGCTGAGACTCAGTCAGGAAGAGGTTGCCAGTGTGACCTGTAAGCTCAAAGTCCGGGAAATGCTGCTTGATCATTGGTTGGTTGTCGTTGATTGACTGGAGTGTGGAGCATAAAGCGTACACGTCACCACAGGAAAGAGTTCTTTCAAGCAAAACAGCAGGAGGAGGCCACAGATGTTGGAGAAACAGAGGAAGGAGGAAGGAGTGAAGGAGGAAGGAGTGAAGGAGGAAGGAGTGAAGGAGGGAGAAGTGAAGGAGGGAGGAGTGAGAAAGGAAAAAGTGAAGGAGGGAGAAGTGAAGGAGGAAGGAGTGAAGGAGGGAGAAGTGAAGGAGGGAGGAGTGAGAAAGGAAAGAGTGAAGAAGAGAGGGGGGGTGAGAGAGAAAAGAGTGAAGAAGAGGGGAGGGGGGAGAGGGGAAGTGTGAGTCTGTGGTGGGAGGAGAAGCTGGAAGCATTGCAGTTAAAGCTGCTGCACGCGGAACAGCTGCTGGGACAACTGCACAATGAGGTCGTCGAGAAGGACAACGAACTGAGGTACCTTTGCTTGTACCTCTGTTTGTATCTCTGCTTGTACCTCTGCTTGTATTTCTGCTTGTACCTCTGCTTGTACCTCTGCTTGTACCTCTGCTTGTACCTCTGCTTGTACCTCTGCTTGTACCTCTGCTTGTACCTCTGGTTGTACCTCTTCTTGTATCTGTGTTTTTCCTTCAACATTCGTTATCTCATATCCATCGTTCTACACACACGCACACATACACACACACACACACACACACACACACACACACACACACACACACACACACACACACACACACACACACACACACACACCCATACAGAATTCTAAAAGAGTCTTTGAAATTTGCGGTCAATTCAATGCACACCGCCTCAACATCTCTTCCCGCCACCACACCTCTTCTTACTACCACCACACCCATCTTTACCACCACCACACCCCTCCTTACCACCACCACACCCCTCCTTACCACCACCACACCCCTCCCTACCACCACACACAACAAAATCGCAAACGGCAACGATAACAACATCACCACCACATTCAGAAAATATACAAATAACATTAAAAACAACAAAAACAGTAACAGCAACAATAACAACAAGAACAACAACAACAATGACAACAACAACAACAGCAACAAAAACAACAACATCAGCAACAGCAACAACAACAGCAACAACAGCGTACATTTTCAAGCTCCTTTGATGAAGTTTCTAGGAAAGATAAAGAACCACAAACAAGTGAAAAAATCTGTGTTTTTTGTTGAAGAGATGTCCTTGGGAGGAGCAGGAGGGGGAGGAGGAGGAGGAGGAGGAGGAGGAGGAGGAGGAGGAGGAGGAGGAGGAGGAGGAGGAGGAGGAGGAGGAGGAGGAGGAGGAGGAGGAGGAGGAGGAGGAGGAGGAGGAGGAGGAGGAGGAGGAGGAGGAGGAGGAGGAGGAGGAGGAGGAGGAGGAGGAGGAGGAGGAGGAGGAGGACGAGGGGGGGGAAGAGGAGAAGAAGGAAGAGGAGGAGAAGGAGGAGGAGAAGGAGGAGGAGAAGGAGGAGGAGAAGGAGAAGGAGGAGGAGGAGGAGGAGGAGGAGGAGGAGGAGGAGGAGGAGGAGGAGGAGGAGGAGGAGGAGGAGGAGGAGTAGGAGTAGGAGGAGGAGAAGGAGTTGGTGGGCTTGAGAACAGCAGCAATGCTGACGACGTTGACGGTGCAAGACTAGATTGCCTGTACAGCAAAGTCAGGAAGGACAAAAGCACGAACAACAAAACAACAACAACAACAACAACAACAAGTAGCGGTACCATTAAGAGGCCGTACAACGATGTGTACGAAGTCATCAACAACAACAACGTCAACAACAACATCAACAACAACGTCAACAAAAACGACATTATCAACAACAACAACAACAATAATAACAGTAATAACAAAAACAACAACGACAATCTCATCAACAACAACATCAACAACAACAAGCACCTTACTCACGCCTCCTTTTCTAGTGGCACGTATGAAAACATTTTTTTCCCTGATGACAACTACGTCACTTGTCCTGACGTCTTCAATGTGCATCATGACACTGACAACAATAACACTGACGATAGTGATAGCAATATTTCCAATGACACTCCCATCAATAACAACAACGACGACAACAACAACAACAACAACAACAACAACAACAACAACAACAACAACAACAACAACAACAACAACAACAACAACAACAACAACAACAACAACAACGAAACTTTCAACAACAACAACAACAACAACGACAACACTTCCATTAATAACGAACAAAAAAGCTGCCTTGATGATGTCACAAGGGGCGTGAACAACCAAGGTCAAGGAGACACAAGAGGAAACAACGAAGACAACCACAAAAACTACAAAAACAACTTTAAAAATAACAACAACAGCAACAACGATAAGAAAAACGTCAAAAATAACAACATCACCAACGACAACAGCAGCAACAACACCAGCAGCAACGACAACTACAGCAGTGAAAGCACCACGATTAACAGTGACAACATCGGTTGCTAATTTTTTTCAACGTCATCCTTAAACATAACTTGTTGGCAAAGAAACTGCCACCACTCCACCATCACCACTCCACCATCACCACTCCACCATCACCACTCCACCATCACCACTCCACCATCACCACTCCACCATCACCACTCCACCATCACCGCTCCACCATCACCACTCCACCATCACCACTCCACCATCACCACTCCACCATCACCACTCCACCATCACCACTCCACCACCACCACTCCACCATCACCACTCCACCATCACCACTCCACCACCACCACTCCACCATCACCACTCCACCATCACCACTCCACCATCACCACTCCACCATCACCACTCCACCGCCATAGATTCCTGGGTGGTTTTTGATGAAAACACTGTCACTCTAGAAGAAAGAGCTTTGGAATGGTTCAAGGTAGCTCATCCATTCATCCATCCATTCATCCCTTCATCCATTCATCTATCCATTCATTCATTCATCCATTCATTCATCCATTCATCTATCCATTCATCCATTCATCCATCCATTCATCCTTCCATTCATCCATCCATTCATCCATTCATTCATCCATTCATTCATCCATTCATCCATCCATTCATCCATCCATTCATCCATCCATTCATCCATCCATTCATCCATCCATTCATCCATCCATTCATCCATCCATTCATTCATCCATTCATCTATCCATTCATCCATTCATCTATCCATTCATCCATCCATCTATTCATTCATCCATTCATCCATCCTATTATCCATTCATCCATTCATTCATCCATCCATTCATCCATCCATTCATCCATTCATTCATCCATTCATTCATCCATTCATTCATCCATTCATCCATCCATTCATCCATCCATTCATCCATCCATTCATCCATCCATTCATCCATCCATTCATCTATCCATTCACTCATTCATTCACTCATCTATCCACTCATCCATTCACTCATCCATTCACCCATTCGTTCACACATAATTTTTTCTTTATTAATAATCCATTATTATTTTTTTGTTTCAACTTCAATCCAACATGCATAAATTCATCCATGCATCCATGCATCCCTGCATCCATGCACAGGACGAGAGGCAGGCGTTCATGGCACAGAACAAAATTTTGAACGAGGAGGTCTCACAGCTGCATGAATGCATCCACATTCTTCATCAGCAACAAGACAAGAACGACGTGTTAGTGCTGCTATGGTGTTGTTACTATGGTGCTGTTACTATGAGGTTGTTACTATGGTGCTGTTGCTATGGTGCTGTTACTATGAGGTTGTTGCTATGGTGCTGTTACTATGAGGTTGTTGCTATGGTGCTGTTACTATGGTGCTGTTGCTATGAGGTTGTTACTATGGTGCTGTTGCTATGGTGCTGTTGCTATGGTGCTGTTGCTATGAGGTTGTTGCTATGGTGCTGTTACTATGAGGTTGTTGCTATGGTGCTGTTGCTATGAGGTTGTTGCTATGGTGCTGTTACTATGAGGTTGTTGCTATGGTGCTGTTACTATGGTGCTGTTATTATGAGGTTGTTGTTGATTTTAAAGTGATGCTGAGTGAATGGTCGCTCATGAGGAAGAAAAGGGTGGAGGATGTGTGGATGTCTGGTCACAGGGGGGGAAGGAGGGGTTTGGGTGGGTGGATGCTTAATAATGAGGAAGTGGTTGGATGAGTGAGGGTATGATGATGATGATGATGATGATGATGATGATGATGATGATGATGATGATGATGATGATGATGATGATGATGATGATGATGATGATAATGATGATGATGATGATGATGATGATGGAGGGAGTGGATGAATGAGTGAGGGACTCCGCAGGGAGAAAACGGGCTTAGAGGCGGAGTTGTACGGCCTCAAGTGCACCATCGTCAAGGCCTTCCAACAATTCATTGACATGTGCCAAGGTCTGTGTCCGTGGTTGTGCTCATGCAGGTGGAGGTGGTGGTGGTTGTGGTGGTTGTGGAAGTGGTTAGGGTTAGGGTCGTTGTGATAGTGGTGGTGGTGGTCGTAGTGGTGGTGGTGGTCGTAGTGGTGGTGGTGGTGGTTGTGGTGGTGATGGTGGTGATGATGGTGGTGGTGGCGGTGATAGAGGTTGTGGTGATGGTGGAGATAAAGGTGGTTGTGGAGATTTAAGAAGAGTGGTGATGTTGATGGTTGTTATGGTGATTTGAGAAGAGTGGTGGTGGAGGTGGTTGTTTTGAGTGAGGTTTTTCCACAGATGGCGCCATGGTGGTGAGCGAGAAGGTGTTGAACGAGGTGGTCAAAGAGGCTCTGAACTGCGATATCAGCAGCTTGTGAGTTCCTTCACCACTCCAATTCACCATTCACCACTCCCAGTCACCATTCACCACTCCCATTTACCATTCACCATTTACCACTTTCATTTACCATTCACCACCCCCATTCACCATTCACCACTTTCATTCACCATTCACCACTTCTATTCACTTCAAGCACTTCTATTCACCACCAAAAATTATCACCACAAACACAAAGTACCCCAAAAACCCACCACCAGTCACACCACACCACACCACACCACACCAAACCACACTACGCCACACCACCAGCATCCGCACGGACCAGAGCGACAGCAACTTTGACCACTACGGCTTCGTGAGGAACAAGAGGCTGGAGGTGCTCAGGAGACGTCTGCCCAGGCAGGAGGAGGAGAGCTACCTCAACAAGATCCTCTTCAAGCCCTTTAAAGTGCCTCCGAGTGTTGTTGTCGTTGTTGCAGTGTTGTTTGGTGTTGTGTTGTTGTTTGGTGTTGTGTTGTTGTTGCAGTGTTGTTTGGTTTTGTGTTGTTGTTCGGTGTTATAGGGGTGTTTGGTGTTGTTGTTTGGTGTTGCGGTGTTGTGTTGTTGTTTGTTGTTGCGGTGTTGCGGTATTGTGTTGTTGTTTGTTGTTGCGGTGTTGTTTGGTGTTGTGATGTTGTATGGTGTTTTAGTGTTGTTACGGTGTTTGTTGTTGTTGTTTTGTTGTTGATTGATGTTGCCTATAATGTTGTTTTTTGTTGTTTGTTGCTTACAATCTTACAACATCCTCCACAGAGGCGTTCGGTGGACGTTTCGTGTGGTTCGGTGTGGGAGTCGGTGCTGGTGGGTATGGAGGTGGGGAGTGTTACAGACGGTGAGGTGAAACACCTCATCAGACAAGGAGTGCCTGACTCTTTCAGACCTCGCCTCTGGAAAATGTCACTTAACAATTCTGGTTCCTTGCGCAGCTTTTAGTTACAACCGCTGTTCAGTTCTTCGTGTAGCCTCTATGAATTCATTCGTCAGTTTGTTCTTTCATCCATCCATGCATTCATTCATGCATCCATTCATGCATCCATCCATGCATCCATCCATTCATCCATGCATCCATGCATTTATCCATCCATCCATGCATCCATGCATTCATCCATCCATGCATTCATTTATCTATTCATCCATGCATCCATCACCAGCTGCATCAACCGACTGTTGGGATATAACGACAGGCCCATCTCGTACCAGAGCCTCCTTGACGACATCAAGCAACATAGAGTGAACGTACCGTTTGCCACCCAGGTGGTGGCGGTGGTGGTGGTGATGGTGGTGTGGTGGTGGTGGTGGTGTGGTGGTGGTGGTGTGATGATGATGATGATGATGATGATGATGATGATGATGATGATGATGATGATGATGATGCAGTAAGGTGATCTCTTAACCACTGGTCTCTCAGATCGAGTCGGACCTGTACAGAACTCTTTCCAACAACAAGTACTTCTCATCCAGGTTTGACCTCCCGCCATTACCCCCATCTTCGTCGTCGTCGTCCTCGCCATTATCTTCCAAAATAGCATCTCTCAGGAATGTTTTGCAGGTCTTCTCGCTACGTAATCCTCACATCGGATACTGCCAAGTGAGACGCTGACTTGTTCTCTCCAGCTTCCTTCTCTTCAGTCAATGTTAAACCACTTATAGAAAACTATAGTACATTGCCACCGCTACAACCGCCCCAATACTACTAAGCCGCTACGAGTACCACCTCAACACGCCACAAAACCACCTCATACCACACACACCACACCAAACCACACACACCACATTGTACTACACTACACCACGCCACACTTAAATACAACACACCATACCATACCACACCACGCCATACCACACCACACCACGCTACACCACACCACTCCACACCACACCACACCACACCACGCCACGCCACACCACGCCAAACTACGCCAGGGTCTCAACAGAATAGCTGCAGTGTTGTTGTTGCTGCTGGAAGAGGAGGAGGAGGCATTCAGAGGGCTGGTTGCCATGGTGGAGGGGATAATGCCCAGCAACTACTACGGTGACACTCTCATTGGTGCACATGCTGACCAGGTGTTGTTGTTGTTGGTGTTGTGTTGTTGGTGTTGTTGGTGGTGTTGTTGTTGGTGTTGTTGTTGGTGTTGTGTTGTTGTTGGTGTTGTTGGTGTTGGTGTTGTTAATGTTGTGTGTGTTGGTGTTAATGATGTGTGTTTTGTCGGTGTTGTTGGTGTTGTATGTTGTGGGTTTTGTGTTTTGTTGGTGATGTGTGTGTTTGTTGTGTGTGTTGTGTTGCGGAGATGTCGCATTGCGATGTTATACAATACCATCAAATGTTTTCCGAGTTACCTTGTAGCTTGACGCCGTTTCTACCTCCACCACACCACAACCACACCATCTCCACCACACCACAACCACACCATCTCAACATCACCACAACCACCTCTACACCACCACAACCACCTCTACACCACCACAACCACCTCTACACCACCACAACCACCACTAAAACCATCTCTACGCCACCACACTACACCACCACCACACCACTACTACACCACTACCACACCACAACCACACTACACCACACCACAACCACACTACACTACACCACACCACACCACACCACTACACTACACCACTACCACACACAACCACACCACACCACTACCACACCGCACCACACCACGTCACGCCACCAGAGGGTGCTCAAGGACATCCTGGCAGAAAAGCTCCCTCACTTGAGCACGCACCTGCAACGCCTGCAACTCGACGTGTGCATTTTCACCTTTCCCTGCTTCATCACCCTCTTCATCAACAACCTGCCCATCCTCACCTCCCTCAGGATCTGGGACTCGCTGTTGTGGGAGGGAGACAAGGTACCTGGTTGTTGTTGTTGTTTTCGTTGTTTTTGTTGTTGTTGTTGTTGTTTTTGTTGTTTTTGTTGTTGTTGTCGTTGTTGTTGGGTAGTTTTGTAGGCTTGAGAGGAGAGAGCAGGAGATCACCACTTCCATCACCACCACTGGCACCATCACCACCACCACAACCACGACCACCATCACCACCACCACCACTTATACCACCACTTCCACCACCACCACCAACACCACTGGCACAGGTGCTGTTTAGGTTCGGGGTAGGTCTCCTGAAGTACTTCGAAGAGGAAATCATGGGCTGTTCTTCCGCCTGCCGCCTCAATGACCTCATGAGGGACATGTTGTCTCGCCTCTACGACACCAACAGACTCTCTCAGGTCCCTGTCTGCCTCACTCCTCTCTTTTCATTTTTTCAGTTTTGTTTTCTTTCTTCCGTTTTGTTTCTTTTTTCTTGCTTCTTCCCTTTTTTCTTTTTTTCTCTTTTTTTTTCTTTTTTTGTTTTTTTTCTTTCTTCTTATTTCTTTTTTTCATTTTTTTTCATTTTTTTTCATTTTTTATCTCCATCTCTTCCTCATCACTTACCCCTCCCTCTCATCCCCACCCACCAGTCTTCCTCCCTTTTACTAATAATTTTATTTATTTATTTTATTATATTTCTACTTTTTTCACTACTATTACAATAAATATACGTTTTGAGTGGCCTCGAAACTGTACGGGGTTATTGCCACTATAATAATATCAGTATTTGTATTGTGTTGTGTTGCATTATATTTTATTGTATTGTTATGTTTTTTAATGTATTGTATTGTGTTGTATTGTATTTTATTGTATTGCATTGTATTGTATCGTATTGTATTTTATTGTATTGTATTTTATCGTATTTTATTTTACTGTATTGTATTGTTATGTATTGTATTGTATTGTATTGTATTGTATTGTATTGTATTGTATTGTATTGTATTGTATTGTATTGTATTGTATTGTATTGTATTGTACCGTATTCTTACCTTTTCATCATTCCCACCCATTCCACCTCCCACCATTTCTCATTTCCACCCAATCCAACCTTCCACCTTTTCAACTCCACCATCCCCCTCCAGATAGCCTTCTGCGACATCAACCCTTTCCCCTACAAGCTCATCACCTCTCGCAGGAAGTTCCACACGCAAGTCCTCAACGTGGGTCCACCACCACCACCACCGCCACCACCACCACCACCACCACCACCGCCACTATCACCACCACCACCACCACCACCACCACCACCACCACTGCACCACGCATGACTTCACTGCTGTTGTTCTACTCATTAATTTTTCTATTGTTTTCACTACTGCTACTAATGCTAATACTATTTCTACTTTTACTACTACTACTACTACTACTACTACTACTACTACTTATTTTACTACTACTACTACTACTACTACTACTACTACTACTACTACTACTACTACTACTACTACTACTACTACTACTACTAATACTACTACTACTACTACTACTACTACTACTACTAATAATAATAATAATAATAATAATAATAATAATAATAATAATAATAGATTTTTTAAAAGATTTCACTAAATATTTTGTCTCACAGGCAGAGTTGTTAGAGGTCGAGAAGATGAAGGAAACCCCGTGTATGGATTGAGGTGGCGGTGGTGTGGTGGTGTGGTGGTGGTGTGGTGGTGTGGTGGCGGTGGTGTGGTGGTGGTGTGGCGGTGGTGTGGTGGTGGTGTGGCGGTGGTGGCGGTGATATGACCTTCGTGCCTCTTCGAAAGAGTTCCATCTTTTTTGTTTCAGTTCCTTTGACCATTGGCTTGCTTCCTGATTCCAAACCCAAAATTTCCAACTTCATCTATCGCACCAGCTTCCGAAATATTCAGACACCGAGCAATTTTTGAGAGTTTAATTTTTCAAAGTACCAAATGAAGCGCTACAGGATCAACCTCGACCTTGTGATGTTCCTTGTTTTCTCCTCATTGAGTGTTATTTACCACATCCTTTGAGTTCCTACAACAATCCTCCTTCGCCAGCTGACACTTTTTCACGTTTATCTCGCTTCAATATTGACAACTATTTTGACGTTTGTATTTGCACAGATCTGAAACATGTGACCGGTCTGAATGAGGTACTCCTACAAGTCTTAATCATCTTCTTCACCTCACTAACCTTTCATTTTTATGTTTTTCATTTTCACTTTTTGTACCAAGCTCTTCAAATCGTTCGACGTCTGCCGACCTTTTTTGGCCCGCGTGATCCTTCCAATGCTCATTCGGCTGCCATTGCTTCGCGAACACTTGAATTTATTTAACAAACCACCTTTTGTTTTCTCGTCTTTTGACGTTTGACAGCTTCCTGGCCTATCTCGGACTTGATCTTCGTGAAATTATTTAACGTTTATGATTATTTATCTATGTATTTGTACATCGCTATATATTTATGCATATTTATATATATTTAATTATATTTTTACTTTTTACTATAATTATGATAAGACTTCTTGAGTGGCCTCGAAACTCTACGGGGTTAATGCCACTATAATAATATTTGTATTGTATTGTATTTTTATATTATAATATTTGTATTGTATTGTATTGCATTGTATTGTGTTGTGTTTTATTGTTTTGTATTGTATTGTATTGTATTGTATTGTATTGTATTGTATTGTATTGTATTGTATTGTATTGTATTGTATTGTATTGTATTGTATTGTATTGTATTGTATTGTATTGTATTGTATTGTATTGTATTGTATTGTATTGTATTGTATTGTATTGTATTGTATTGTATTGTATTGTATTGTATTGTATTGTATTGTATTGTATTGTATTGTATTGTATTGTATTGTATGTGACCTTCTACATCCACAAGTATACGTGTGTACTTGATTGCACGAAGGGCTCACAAGGACGATCAATTCAGAGGCCGTGAAGTCGATGCATTGTTTGCTTTTCATCAATATTTTAATCTACCGAACGACAATCAAACAAACACCACGCCAATAACTCCGCTGTCGTTGCCGCGTGAGTCACGTCGAAGCGCATAAATTGCTCAGAAATATTGCGTGAATAATAATACTTTCATACTAATGTTCGTAACTAGTCTACTCTAAGCGAAAGTTTATGCAACTAGGAATGTGGAAGAAATCACGAGAGGGCATTTGGGTGACTTGGTCGGTGTTCTGTTCTTTCTAGGAACGCATTGGTGTTTTTTCTCACCTTCAAGTGTAATACGCAGTTGAAGCCCACACGAATGAATAGACGAATGAATAGGAAGGCACACAGAGGCAGGTCGGCATGAAGACCAGCGTGAAGATTGATTAATGTTTAATGGAATTCCTCGCATGCCTGCGCAAGCTGCTCCTTTTGCTTCGAAATCGCTCAAAAAATACACAATAAGTTGCAAAAGATATTTTAAAAATTGCAAAAAATAAAAAAATACTTTTAAAAGTTGAAAAAAATATTTAAAATTGTTTACAATGGGAAGTGTCACATAAGGGATTTGTGAGCGGAGCGAAAGAGGCAGAAGGAGCAATGGTTACAGGCTGGAAAATGAATACAAGGTATGTACAAGAAACTTTTGAAGTGTGAACAGCGCTATATAAATGATTTGATTAGATTATAATAGATTAGAAAAGTGTGGATCAGCGCTATATAAATGATTAGATTAGATTAGGCATGAGAACTCAAAAAGGAATGAAGCAGCTAGGCTTGCTTGAATAGTCTGCGATTGTTGTAAATTATTATTATTGTTGTTGTTGTCATTATTATTATTATTATTATTGAGCGTATGATTGCTTGTTGCTGTTATTATTTATATACTTTGTTTCTTGGTCGAGCAACAGAGGCTCATTGTATAGAGCAGGTAAGGGGGCACACAGCGTTAAAGGCACCTTAATGGTATTGTCATATCGTCCTATGGTCCTTCTTATTTGCCTAAGTCAACTTTGACAAGCTATAAACAAAGCGAAGGCAGCCTCAAGGAACCACAAGCTTCTTCAGTAGTACTCATGCAGGGCCGAAGTACTAACTACCACGTTAGACTTGTACGCCTTGTTGCCGACGTTTTTGGCGCCTCTTGTGTATTTGTTGTTGTCGTTTTTGTAAGTGTTGTCGTTGTTGTATATGTTTTTGTATATGTTGTTGTCGTTGTTGTATATGTTGTTGTATATGTTGTTGTAGTCGTTTGAGTACACGTTACTGCCGTTGTTGTTGTGGTTTGAGTATGAGCTGTTTCGATAAATGTTGCTGTAGTTGTTGGTGCTGTGTCGGTGCTGGATGTTGCGGGAGATGCTGGAAGGGGTGCGGAGAGTGACGGCTTGGTTGGTGCGGAGGGTGTTGTAGTGGCTGGCGGGATGGTGTAGGGCTTCGTCGCTGTAGCGTTTGACACTCTTGGCCGCCAATGGGTCATCCCTGTGCGGCACCACGTCTCGATGCATCACATGGTTCCTGAGCGTCATGTGACCCTGTTTGTCAAAGAGGCACTCCAGGTCCAGACTACCCCTGTTCTTCGCCTGCCTGTTCCTCAGCTGCTCCGCGTAGAAGTCTCTGACGCTGCTTCTGCCGTTGGAGGCAGTGCCTTCGAGCTTGCGGTGGGCAGGCTTGCTGCGGAGGGCGGTGTTCTTGAAGAAGGTGCTCGAAGCGTTCAAGTCGCTGTGGCGCTGGTGGCTGCTCTTGTACTGGTAGTCTTCTAGTCTGCTTTCTTGTCTGCCTTCTTGTCTGCTTTCCTGTCTTCTGTTGGACTCCTCACCTCGAGAGATGTAGCGGGTTGGAGCGGCGGTGGAGGCGAACTTGCCATTGAGATCCATGAGGAAGATCTTCTCCTGCTTGGAGGCTTTGGTCTTCTCAGGCCACTTCTTGAACGGTGAAGCGTAGCTATTGCTCGAATGGAACCTCTCTTCTCCATAGCTGTTCGACCTCTCGTGCATGCTGGTAGCTTCAGTGCGGTGGTGTGATGGAGGTATTTCCACGAACAAGGGCTGCATCATGTGGGAGTTCGAAAGGCGGTTTTGCCTGGGAGAGTTCCGGAGGGGGTCTTGCAGACGTTGTTGTACTTGTTTTTGTTTCAGAAGGGTTGCTTGCTTGATGGAAGGTTGTTGCTGGTGTTGGAGCAACAGTTGCTGCTGTTGTTGCGGAGATGGGTGCTGCTGATGGTGGTGGTGGGGGTGAACAAGTGGTGGTTGTTGATGGTGAAGTGATGGCTGTTGGTGGTGAAGTGGTGGCTGTTGGTGGTGAAGTGGTGGCTGTTGGTGGGGGAGTGGTGCTTGGTGGTTATGGTGAAGCAGTGGTGGTTGTTGTCTGAAGTCTGGTAGATTCTCGAAACGTTTTTGATGATTCTCCTCCTCTTTTCTGAACTTATGAAAAAGTTTTTTGCCAATGGGGGAATGCATGAGGGGGTGTGAAGGGTGGTGTTTGTCGTATTTGGAAGCTGTCACGACTCCTCTGCCGTCCGCAAGGCCTTCCAGGTCCGAGTCAATGTTGTTGGCGCGGTAGGTGATGTCGTGAAGGTGCTTCTTGTTCTTCAGCTTCTGCTTGGCGTCGAACGAAATGATGGTGTCTGTGACGCTGTAGCTGATGCTCTTGGGCTTGGGAGACTCGAGAGGCTTGGAGTGCTGAGGCAGCATGATGGACGATCCAGACCTCCTCTGAACCCCTTCATAGACACCCTCCTCGTGATCTCTGTAGGCCCCAGATAGTGCTGAGAGGCGGTTCTGCTTGTAAAGAAAATGCTTCGGAGCCAATTCTTCTTCCTCTGTCTTCTGCAAACTGCCCGGTGAAAGTTCCCTTGCGTATTCTCGGTCGTACGACTGCGAACGATTCTTCGGTACGTAAGTGACTCTGGCGAAGGCAGAGGGCTGCGTGTCATTGATGACGAGCTGTCTCCTTGACGGAGATGACTCAGCGCTTCTGTGCGCCTGCCTGCTGTAACCCTCATCACTGAGAAAGTTCCTGGGAGGCTCGCGTTCGGAAAAGCCGTTATAAAGCGTCGTGTGGTGGCCGATGTTACTGCTGTAGTGGTCTCTGTGGTAGGTGTCGCTGTGGAAGAGGCCTGCTTCATGGAAGACCTCATTAGTTGCCCTGTCGTCCTTCTCCATCCTCGCTCTTGTGCCGGTGGTGTCGTTTGGTTTGTTGTTGTAGTAGTTGTTGCTGGTGTTGTTGTCGTAGTAGTAGTAGCTGTTTCTGTTGTTGTCATCATAGTCGTTAGCGTTGTTGTAGTATTGGTTGTCATAGTTGTTCTCGGTTTTGTAGTATTCGTTGTCATGTATATAATCATTTTTGTTGTTGTTGTTGTTGTTGTTGTTGTTGTTGTTGATGCTTTGGAGTCTTCTGCCGTTAAAAAGAAGTTCTCCGGAAGCAGCAACCACCTTGCTGCTTTTTTCCTCCTTTTTCCTGTTCCCTCCTTCCTCACCACTCCTGTTTCCTCCTTCCTCATTCTTCATGTTCCCTTCTTCTTCAATCCTCCTGTTTCCTCCTCCTTCCTCACTCCTCCTATTCCCTCCTCCTTCCTCACTCCTCTTGCTGGCTGCCTTCTCTTCGTTGGGTGACTTGAGTAGTCGTGGTGGAAATTGGAAGCGGTGTTGTGGGTGTTGCGGAGGTTTTTTGGTGTTCTGGAGTCGCTGCGTCTCTTTGTTTTCCCTGCTCGACAGTGCTTGCAGTTCTATGTTATCACAAGCTTCCTTGTGGGCAGAAGTTCCAACCCTGTTGTTGTTTTCATCCACGCTATCCTTCCTGTTGCCGAAGCTCTCACCATCGTACTGCTGGTATATGATCCTCTCCCCGTCCTCCTCATCACTGTATTCTTTCCAGATCGTCTTCTTGCCTTTTTCTACGCCTGCATCCACAGCATCGTCTTCAACTGCTTCCCCTCTCTTCAGCATCTCTCTCTCGCTCTGAATGTCATTGTCGTCATGACTCCCACTCCTGCTCCTTATCTCCGCCATTAACAATCTCTTCTTCTTCACCACCTCCTCTTCCCTTGGCTCTTGTCCACTCAGCACCTTTTCCAGCGTTTTCGATCCTCCTCTAGCGCTTAACTCTTTCTCAACTTCGTTACCACCTCCATACGACTTCAACTTCCCTACTTCAGCCTTCCCACCTTTCTTCTCCTTGCTCATCTCAATCTTTGAAAGACTTTCTCTCTCCACTCCATTTCTGTGCGGACGGTTGCTTGCGTTATGTTCGACTTTGACGTTGCTTTCTACGTCATTTTTGCCGTTGCTTATTGCGTTTTCGGCTGCGTAGTTATCACTGGAGGTTGGCTTGAGAGATTTTTTTGGTCTGAAAACGGTCATAAGGGAAGGATGAATAGAGAGGTCGTTGTTATCGTAAATGCACACATCTGGGTGGGAAGGAGGGGGGGGGGGGAGGGGGGGTTGGTAGAGGAGGAAGGAATCACAAACAACAACTGAAATTTTTTTAAAATATTCAAACAAAAACACCAACAGTTCATCTCTTCAGGCTTGGCATTGGCAGAGGAAGCGAGCTGATTGGTGAATGAACTCAGCTGCTTGCTCCAATCAGCAAAGGACACACCTTCCTGGCCATACAAAATGCGTACTTTGAGGTTCAGGTAGGCGGGAATGGCCAATGGCTTGGGCTCCACGTGATCAGTGACGTCTGTGAAGCAAGGTTCACTTTTAAATGTCAGCAAGTACACGCCTTCAATGCAAGTTATTTTGCCACTGCTTGAGTGGAGTTGATCCGATGGGAAATGTTGAAAAAAAAAAAACAATATCACCAATAAATAAATAAATAAATGAACAAATAAATAAATAAATAAATAAATAAATAAATAAATAAATAAATAAATAAATAAATAAATAAATAAATAAATAAATAAATAAATAAATAAATAAATAAATAAATAAATAAATAAACAATATTATTAAATTATGAATTATATATTATAAAATTTTAAATAAACAATGTTATTAAATTATAAATAATTAAAAAATATAAATAAATAGTAAACAAACACTATAAATAAATAGTAAACAGAAAATATGAATAAATAATAAATAAATTATATGAATAAATGTAAATAAATGATATAAATAAATAGTAAATAGATGATATGAATGAATAGTAAATAGATGAGAAACAGTACTGAATTGAAGTTTAAATGGAACAAGAGCAACCACCAGCGTGCACGATGCGGTGTCCAACGAGGTAGTACTCCTTGAACCTCCTGAACACCTCCATCACTCCCAACTTCTCTGACGTCACATTCACTCCCGCCACGTTGAAGCTTGCATTGGCGGCCAGTTTGACCCTTTGTTCGTCCACGTTCAATGACCTCACCATCAACTCCTTCACGTCTGCCTGTCTGGTCACTGGCGGTGGGAGGGGTGGCTTGTGAAGAGTTGATGCCTATGTTGAATATTTTTTGAATGTTTATCTTGATTGAGTTTACTTTTATTTTTGGAATCAAGTAGTGAGAAGAGAGTTGGGAAGTCGAGGGGGAAGCTGAGGAACTTTCCATCCTTGCGTCTCATCATCAGCCTCTGCTCGCTCTGCACCCTTCTCACGAACAGGATCTGCGTGGTCGCACACCTTGGTCAAAAGGCTCCAGTTGAAGTGGGTTTTGAAAATTGGCAATGTCACCTGGTTTGCAGACATGTCCTCCAAGATGTTGTTGCCATAGTGACCTGACACGGTGCACACGATGAGGGGGAGGCTGGTGCAGTGCTTGCTGACCAGATCAGACAGAAGCATGACGTCAGAGTAAAACTCACTTCTGCTCTCTTCATTGTCGCTCTGATGCTTGTTTAACTTTTTGTTTTTGACCATTTTGGAGGCTTGGTGTAGTTATAAAGGGCAACTAATCGTTTTCATTAGAACTTTGCGGCAACTTTCGACCCAGATTCATCAAATGCTTGCTTTTCTATAACTGCCTTCAACCAATTGTTTTACTGTGCCTTCTAGCACGCTGATCACAACAACAACAACAACAACAAAAGCAATACCACCAATAATAATAATAACAACAATAAAAATAATAAAAACAACAATAACAACAGCAATAATAGTATCAATAATTATATAATAGGGTGAGGATATAATTAAATGGTTGTAAGCCATTGCGTATAATTATAATCTCCAGTCAAAAAATATTAAACTGCGACTTGTATATTGTGGACTTGTGTATTTTTAATTATAAAGATATTGGCTTAAAATGGAAGCTTTAATGGTGGAAGTGTTATTTAAATGTTAATACAGTTTCAACACCGTTTATTAATTGTTTTATCATTTGCATAATAATTTAAAATATTCCTCAAAAATGTGACAAAATTTGAAATTATTAAATTCTAGATGTTTCGAAACATTTTTGGTTTTGAAATTCTCAGAGAAGATGTTGAACTCCTATTAAGATCATATTTTTTCAACTCATAAAGTATTGATTGCATTCAAATCTCCTTTTACAGTTTGCAGCTAAGTTAACTTTTTAAGTATTTGATATTTTAAAATTTTATTTCCGGTAGTCGGTTTGTCGAGTATAACTGTCAGCATCTTATGCAAAGTTCTTAAACGTTAATTTTAATGAAAGTATATATTAGTTTAGCAGATAATGAAGGTAACTTTAGACGTTTACCACGACGTTCGACAGGGAGGCAGGCAGTACATGGAAGATATAATTTCAATAGTGACGAACTGTGATCATTCGAAAAATCCATCCAATCGAAAAGAAAAGCCTTTTGCGTGTTTTTATGTTTTTGACGGCCACGGGGGTGTCGATGCAGCAAAATTTGCGGAAAAGCATTTGCACCATATAATTACTTCCCAAGAAGGCTTCCACAGCCTTGATGATAATACCGTTCTAAAAGCTATCCGAAAGGGATTTTTAGCTACGCACAAACTCATGTGGAATGTTTTAGGTGAGACTTTAGTGAAAAGTTTTTCAAAAAATAAAATTAAAATGACAAATAACCTAATTTTTGAAGTTATAAAGTTTGCGCTAAGTTAGTTTCAGCAATGGTTATAAATCTTCATCAGTCTCATTTTACACTGTTTTCAAGAAAGTTTTCATCCTCACAGAAACGTGGCCTCGAACACACATGGGCAACCACAGCACCTCAGGCACCACAGCCAGCATGGTGTTGGTGAGGGGAGCCAAGATGTACATAGCTCATGTGGGGGACTCTGGTGTGGTAGTAGGCGATGAGTGCTCAGATGACCAATCATTCTGGAAAGCTCTCAGCGTCACCACTGTAAGATGATACATCAAATATTTCCATTACAGATTTAGTTTTTTTTTACACTTTTTCAAAACCCTCATTGCTTGCACATTCTCCACCAGGACCACAAGCCCGACTGTCCAAAAGAGAAAAAGAGGATTGAGAGTATTGGAGGGTCAGTGGTGATGAAGGCTGGTGTTCCCAGGGTGGTGTGGAAGAGAGAGAAGGTGGTGCCTGGTTTGGGAGCCAACCAAACAGCCTTCAGGGACTCCATACCCTTCTTGGCTGTAGCTCGCTCCTTAGGTACCTAACCTGTTGATGCAATGATGCCTCATACCATCCATGTGTCGCCAATAACATGCATTTATTGAACACCACCGCCAACCACCAGGTGATCTGTGGAGCTACTGCAAGCTCAATGATGGCTACTACGTCTCTCCAGAACCTGACATGTCAGTGCACCAGCTGCAGCCACACAAGACTCGCTGCATCATCCTCGCCTCCGACGGACTTTGGAATGCCATTAGTCCCTCTGACGCCGTCAAACTGGTTAAGAAGGGCTCTGAAAAGTCCGACAAGGTACATTGCTTCAAACTCTTTTTTTGAGTTTGTTGTTGAGACATCCTGTATTTGTGGTAGCCATGACATACTCACGAGTGACACATGGTTGACAGATGCTGCAAGGGGTGTGCAAGGATTTGGCCAGTTTGCTGGTGGGACTAGCGCTCAAGAAGTGTGCCCTGAGAGGCATCAAGGCTGACAACACCAGTGCCATCGTCGTCCTCATCAACCCTCCTCCCACCAATACAACCACCCCTCCTCCCACCAATACAACCACTCCTCCTCCCACCAATACAACCACCCCTTCTCCCACCACTACAACCACCCCTCCTCCCACCAATACAACCACCCCTCCTCCCACCAATACAACCACCCCTCCTCCCACCAATACAACCACCCCTCCTCCCACCAATACTACCACCCCCCCTCCCACCAATTCAACCACCCCTTCTCCCACCAATACAACCACCCCTCTTCCCACTAATACAACCACCCCTCCTCCCACCAATACAACCACCCCTTCTCCCACCAATACAACCACCCCTCCTCCCACCAATACAACCACCCCCCCTCCCACCAATACAACCACCTTTCCTCCCACCAATACAACCACCCCTTCTCCCACCAATACAACCACCCCCCCTCCCACCAATACAACCACCCCCCCTCCCACCAATACAACCACCTTTCCTCCCACCAATACAACCACCCCCCCTCCCACCAATACAACCACCCCCCCTCCCACCAATACAACCACTCCTCTTTCCACCAACACAGCTCCCAGCAATACAAATACCTCTCTTCCCATCACAGCCACTCACACTCACTGTATCACAGCCACTCACACTCACTGTATCACAGCCACTCACACTCACTGTCTCACAGCCACTCACACTCACTGTCTCACAGCAACTTCTTCAGTTACCAACATAACCATCCCTTCTTCCACCGAAACAACCATCTCTCCGGTTCTTAATACAAACACTTCTTCGACCAAATCAACCACACCTCCAACCACCACAACCACCTCCACTCCACCCATCACAACCATTCCTTTTTCTATCAATACAACCACCCCTTCTTTCACCAGCATAATCTCTTTTCCCACCACCATCTCAACCACAAGCAGTTTTGTTGCCTCAGCAACCGAATGCCACAAGCACCCATTCACCCTCTCCTCCATCTCCCTACCAGCAACTCCCACCCTTCCATCAGCCTTTTCTGCCTTGTCTGCATTTTCTTCTTCTTCCTTCCTGATGCCCTCCAAGAGAGCCATGCTCCGAGGACCCCTGCACCAGTTCAGCAACATCTTTGATGACCACAACTTAGAGGAACTTGACGATGACGCAGATGATAACGATTACTTGGATGAAGTCGACGAAGAAGAAGAAGATGACGATGATGATAATGATGATGATGACTATGGAAAGGGCGCATTGAGTAGAGATGACAGCTTTGACGTAGGAAGGCACCGCAAGGGAGGGTTATGCGGGGATGCTGTTGCTTCTGTGACTAAGACACGCATGGGAAATCCTCTCACTGCAGCCTGGAGTGCCAATGGAGGCAGTAGTGCATGGAAGGTGTCCTGTGAGAGGGAAGATGAAGTATCCTACAACGACTCGAGAGAAGGGTACATGGAGGATGGAGGAGGAGGAGGAGGAGGAGGAGGAGGAGGAGGAGGAGGAGGAGGAGGAGGAGGAAGAGGAGGAGGAGGAAGAGGAGGAGGAGGAGGAGGAGGAGGGAATGAGGATGGAGGAAGAGGAGGGAAGAACGAAGGTGGAACTGAGGGAGCCGGTGAGGAGGCCTGGGACTTGAGTGTGAGGTTTTTGTCAAAGTTGCGGAATGCCTCGTCAGTGCTGAAGGAGAAGGTGCTTAGTGAGAAGACATTCTTCCCGGGCAACAGGACAACCTCCCACCACAGGACTCCCAACCCCCTCTCATGCACCCTCCCCCAAATCTCCCATTTCATGAGCAAGAAGAAGTCACTTCCACTCAACACCTCATTCAGACAACTCCACAAGAGGTGTTCGTTGAAAAGCAAATTGGCGGGAAATGATGAGAATGAAGGGTCGAGACAGCACAAGAGGCAAACAGGTGCTGTGTGCTTCTTTGTGGGTGACAAGAGTGAGGGAGGCAGAGAGGAAGACAGAGAGAGAGGCAGAGGGGGAGGAAGAGAAGGAGACAGAGAGGGAGGAAGAGAAGGAGACAGAGAGGGAGGAAGAGAAGGAGACAGAGAGGGAGGCAAAGAGAGGGGCAGGGAAGATTTCAACCTGATGGAGTTGTGTAAGGCAGCCTACGACGACCTGCAGAACTACAACGACAAGCCACTACCGCAACAGCCCGTGTGCTTCCTGGACGCACAAACCAATGCTGCTCTGAGTTCTTCTTTGCACCGACTCACCTCCGACCTCAAGGCCTCGGAGGCTCTGGAGGGGAGTTTCAGCCACAAGTGCCTGCCACAGAGCCAGTCCCTGCACAGCGACCTCAACCAGTGTGACAAGTTCACCATGCTCAAGAGCAAGAGCTCCCTTAATGTCTCCCACCCCCCTCTCGAACACAACAACTCCGTTGACAATCTCTCACAAGTGCCTCGAACCGATGCAAAAGAACCCACAACAAGGAAGGAAGAGAAGAGGGAAGATGAGAAGGAGAAAGAAGAGGAGGAGGAGGAGGAGGAGGAAGAGGAGGAGGAGGAGGAGGAAGAGGAGGAGGAGGAGGAGGAGGAGGAGGAGAAAGATGAAGAGGAAGAAAAAGGTAAAAATCCTTACACTCCTCACTTTCCGAGCCACAAGAGGCAGCAAGGAGGTTTCCTACCATCCCCTCATACAGCCAGCCACTGCCCCAACAAACGCAAGCCACCTCACTCGCCTTCTTTTCCCCCCTGCAAGCAGCTTAGACTTGAGGAAGACAGCAACAGACAGGTGCTCCAGAAACCCTCCAAAGCCAACGGGCTCATCCCACAGACGCACTCTGCCATGCACACCCTTCTGCTCCCTGACCGAGGCAGCAGTGGTCACTATCAAACTTTCCCCAACCACCGCGGCAGCTCTTGTGACATCCATAACAACACCCTTCATAAAGACGACACCACACTTTCTGGCAACAACGACAACATTCTCCACAGCAACAACGACAACATTCTCCATAGCAACAACGACAACATTCTCCATAGCAACAACGACAACATTCTCCATAGCAACAACGACAACAGCGATTCACACGACACGTCACCAACATCATCGCCTGACAGCCATGGCATGGAGGAACAGGAAAAGAGTGTCTTGTTGCGCATCGAAGCGTGCGCCTGACCCACGTGGTGCTTTTTGAGTGCATCCTTTCTTGTGTGATCGCTCTGTGCACTCGTAAGCAAACTTTTATGTTACGACTGAAGCAATTAACTTTTCAAGTTTTGTTAAGGTTTCTAGTGCGAATATTCGTTATATTTCAAGCTAGGCCTCATATTGCCATATTTCTAACCTTGTTGCCCCATCTCCGAAGACCATATCAACCTCCTTCATCACGCCTGCCTGCGTCAGAACACCTTTCCACGCCGTTCACGCTCTGATGTGTATGATATTAATGTATCTTTGCTACTTTGTTCTCGTCTTTCAGAGCGCCTCGTAAGATCTTGCACGTAGTGCCATGCATCGACCCTCACAGCTTCATCAGCTCTCTTCGTGATCACCATGCCTTGACTGTTGCTATCTGTTGCAACCTCTTCATTTCTCATCTTTTATGATCTAACTAACCGATCAACTTAATTACCACGTGCCTTTTATCGCGTAGCATCCTTAAGGAGGGCATCGTTTGCACTCGTTCTTCTCAGCGACCACCCACACCTGTAACCTTAGTCACCGTGCTGATCTGTTACCTTGTACGTCAGCACTGTAGCTTTATTGAAGATATCAAAATAAACCGATGTATCCCCAGAAGCTCTTCATTTCTTGGTGCTTGTGACCGACGCTTGGAGAATCAAGTCGTCAACCAGTTCAAGCATTACTGAACTGGAGTTCGGCTATGAGCTGTGACAACACGTGTTTCAAGAGGTTCGCGAAAAGAAGCCATTTACGCTCTCAGAATCTATTTCAATACATGGAAAAAATATATAATCAAGATGTTTCTAACGCGCTATTTAGCACTTTGTTCAAGGGCGCTCCCGTGGGAACGGTTTTACTCGCCATGGGCTACTAGAGGACTGGACATTCTAGAACGGCATCTGTACTTTAATTGAGTTGCCGCTTTCAGAACTCAAACCTGGGCTCACCTAATAAAACTTGACAGCGGAATGACCAATCATTATGCCGCAAGCGCAGAGAACCACAAGGTTATAAGTAGCTTGTTGATTGAAAAAAGACTGTGAAAAAAAAGAAAAATGGCTGAAGAGAAAAAAAGGCATTGCAGTGAAATCGTCAGGAGAATTTATGAGTATCTTGATGCAAAAATAAAAGTTTGCGTGTGAAGGGCAATCCTGCAAAAGAACAATGGCGACATATTTTAACTCATTTTAGCTTCCTTTCAAAGGTCTTTCATTTGTCAATAAATATTAACACTCATCAATTCATTATTTTGTTAATCAGAATACCTGTAAACTGTTTGTGTCGCGCTTGAACTCTCAAATTAACAGTTATTTCCATTGAAAGTTCAACTATGACATTGAAATGCTATAGTGGCTTAAAAACCTGATGAATGATTATTTTTATAATTTGTATTGTATAGTACTCAAAAAGTCACAGCGATAAATTAAAGTTATAATATATAAAATAATATCGATAAAATATGATATCTAACAATTTTTTTCATAAATTTTTTATAGTTATAAAATTGCTTTCATAAGCATTATAATATTGTTTTGCCTACACATCGTCATGTTAAAAGTGATTAATTTCATATTCTGAGTTAGTATTTGCCTGGATTACGGTTGTTTATTGTTTTTGTGTGTTGATGTTATTCTATACATTTCTATATATTCATTTTTATTACATATCCGATTTTTATAAAACGAGTGTCATAAATATTTCGACGCTCGTTTGGTGTTGCGTACATGTGTCGTCTTACACTTTAACTTATTTATATTTATGCGTAGATTTCAAGTTTCCACTCTTGTGGGTTCAATATGATGAGGAAGACTAGAACTACAAACAGAATTAAAAATCATGATTCGGACGAGTCTGGATTCGAAAGTGATAATGATTACGACCAGGTATCTTTTCCATTTCTAATGATTAAATTTAAATTTATAAAAAGTAGTTAAGTTTTAATTTAATTTTGATTTTTAAATTAGATTTTAACTATATTTATGAGTTTCCTAATGGTTTTACAATTTTCATAACACCTCTGGTACACTATCTCGCCATTGAACCGATACAAACTGACTTTATTCATCCACTCTGTAGAAAAGAGATTCAAGATTCCTAAAGAAAGTGAACTTGACTGTGAATGAGTTGTTGGTTGTGAGTGTAGGAGAGCTCAACAAACGACTGAGGAATCTTCCACTGGCTGAGGCAAGACGAATAAAACAACTCCGAAGGACCTTGAAGAACCGAGGGTATGCAGCCATTTGTAGGGGCAAGCGGGTGGAACAAGTGACCAGTTTGGAGGCAGAGAAGCGGTTCTTAATCAAACAGATCCAAATCATCAAGAAGCAAACAGAAAAATACCTGCAGGAACGCAAAGAACTCACGGAAAAGTACAACGCCATGATGAAAATGACTGAGAAGACCAACTCAGACATCATTGTAGCCAATAATTGTATACCTTAAATTGATTGCTCTGTTCTTTGGTGTTTTATTTATTTTCAGTTTCTTTTTTTCAAAAATTTGAGCTTTCTGTTTGATTAAGTCAGGAATTCAATGTTTGTTTAAATCACTGCTCCTGACAAACCAATAGGCAAAATAAACACAGTTCTGTCGGAAAGTTTGAAGTGTGCTTGCTTGGAGATGGTGGGTTTGTAGGTCGCATCCCCATCAAATTTTGTACTCACACTTATCTGTTTGATAATGAAATATCTGTGTGGGCTTGTAAACATTAGTTTCATGATAATTCTAGACTTCAACGCTAATCATAATTCATTGGTTCAAACGGTTTTTTGTTGAATAAAATTTATAAACGCTTAGAATTCATTGATTAATTCAATAAGGTTGAAATAGTTGAAAATAGTTGAAGCATTACAATCACCTTTCCGGAGACTTCCTTGCAATAGCCAGTCTTCAAGGGTTCACATTGCAGCCACATGTCACATTGATACCTTAAGTCCTCAAGCAACGTGGTCAACTCCTCACATGCCCTAGAAAACAGTGAAGATTTTTATCAGCTCTGGTGTTGATAGCTTTATATTTATTAAAAAAATTAGTCGTTGAGTATTATGTGTTCAATGTACCAACTTCTCTCCACTATGAGATCCCACCACTAGATAATGGCCTGTACCTTTCAGAACATTCTTAAGGTTGCTGATAAGTGCTAAAATTTGTACATAAGTGAAGCCAATTGAAAGAAAAACTGAAAGATCATCAATAATGATCATCTTTTTCTTTGCTTCCAGATTGGCACATGATTGGTCAATGAGCTCAATAATTTCTTGCATGTCAAGTGCTTGATCTGGCTGATAAAATTATGGAAAGATAAACTAGAATAGTTTAAAACAAAGAAACTAACATTTTCTAAAAACTTGTTTGCAAAGTGCTGCATAAAGTCGAACTGCAAAAATAGGTTATCATCTTGGAACTTCTTGAGATTCACAGAGTTCTTGTTAGCAACGTTGGCATAGTGACTGTTTGTTTGACTGGTACTAATAAGACAAATTCCAAATTCATCTTTGATGAAACGTGTAATGAAGTAATTGGTTAAAAATGAGCCTCCATTTTCAAACTCATTTATTAATATCATTCTTAATGGTGTATCATTCTCTATATCAAGTTCTAAAAAATCGTCGAGTGACTGATACATCTTGAAAAAACTTGTAAAAACCTGCAGTTTTTTAAAAGTAAATGAGCAACTTTTTATATAACTTTTATAAAACTGATCGAAATTTTAAAGAAACCTATAACTTCAAATAAAATATTTTTTTCCAAATAATTCATTTTGGTTTCTTTATTATATTTCAATTTGTCTCGTTCAATTTAAATGGAAAGTTAAAAGAAAAACAAACTTAAGTGACAAAATTGCTTTAAACCAAGAATTATTTTGAATATTCATAGAATTCATTAAGTTTATTTAATTCATTCAATTGCATATTTTTGTTTTTTCATTCAAATGACGAAAAATATAGATGCGACCTCGGTTCTGCTGGACAAGGCTTCTCATCTCGTCAACGACACGGACATATCTTCAATGGTTTCTTGCCAACAAAAAATGTGAAAAATTCTATATAAAGATGATTTGTTCGAGTTTTCAAAAATGTCAAATTTTAAGAAATGATATTAACCAATGTAACTATTCACTTTCCTACTGTGGCTCCTTTTATGGAATTCTCTTCTCCCCAATCTTACTGTTACCACTTTTCTACATTTTTTTATAAAGCGCTTAAAATTGTGTTGTTTAAACAATTCGTGGCAGAGCGCTTTTGAACAGTGTGGAATCAGCGCTATAAAAATGATTTTGATTAGATTAGAATGTAAGCTTTTTCAATAAACACAAGGTTGCTACGTTTTGAGAAGACCAACGAGATGTTGATGAATTTCAACAGCCTTTCCAGCACCAGATACAACAACACGAGCAAGTTGTTCAGGCAACACTTGACACTCCTCAGCACCACCAAGAAGGACCTTGAAAGCGTACACAAAAGAATTAGGTATTCTACTGTTCCAAGTGCTCATTATTTTTAAAAAAACTTTATGCTTTGAATGTGTCTTCACATCACTGTTACAGGGCAATTAGGACCAAATTAAGCAAGAAGTACCCAGAAGAGTTCAAAGGTTTATTAAAAGATTATTGTTTAAATGTCTTCTCACTTGAGCGCCTGATATTTGATACATCATATGCATAACTTGAAATCATGCCACCTGCAGAATGCTCACAAGTACACGAGGTTCCAGATTGAAAATTTGTATATTTCATTGAAAACTAAAAATGACGATGATAAGAACACGTTTCTGTAAGATGCAATGATGACGTAATGAAAAGATTAAAAAGTTCCAAAACTATTTTGGATAAATATACTCTCAAAATTTGTCGTCAATAAGAAATAGTCAATGAGCTCAAAGGGTGATCAGAAGAGATGAGATTACAAAACACAAATACATATCAAAGCTCCAAACTCAATTTTGAACACTAAGTTGCCTCAACACCACACTTAGCCCTAGGAGCTCTTGTTCCGTGCAACGTTCATCCTGACGTTCAAGGTTTCCGCGCCGTCCTCAGTCTTCTCGACCGAGAACTTGAGTGGCAACTTGTGGTTGAGGCTGTAAGCCGGAGGTAGTGAGTTGTTGGGCAGTTTGAGGGTCACCCGGTTGACGCCACAGAAGACCTGAGAGGGCTTGATCAGCATGCATTGTCCCTCCACCTTGAGGGTGAACACCCGAGCCAGGTTGAGGTGCGACTTGATCACTGGAGAGATCACCAGCATCTGGAAATTTTCCTGCTCTGCCTTCTTGACTCCTTTACCAGTCTTGCTGCCGTGTTTGCCTGTCTTGCTGTCGTTCTTTGTACCACTGTCTTTGTTGTTGTTTGTTTTGTTGACTTTGCTGTTGTTGGTTGTGCTGACTTTATTGTTGTTTGTAGCGTTGACTTTGTTGTTTGTGTTGTTGACTTGATTGTTGTTGTTGATGTTAGCAGCATCTTCCACGTCAAGGTGAGAACCACTGTTGTTGATGTTGACTTGTTGGGTGTTGTTGTTGTCGACCTGTTGAGTGTTGTTGACTTGCTGGGTGTTGTCGCTGTTGACTTGCTGGGTGTTGTCGCTGTTGACTTGCTGGATGTTGTTGTTTGAAGTGGGGACTTCTGAAGGGGTGTCTGCCGCTGCTTCTGCTGTCTGCCTCTCAGACATCTGCGCAACATTGAGGCCATGTCTCAAAAGGGTTCAGTGGAGCGTGGTTGAGAGGTGGAATAGAGAGGGTTTGAGAGGTGGAAAAGGAAAGGTTTGAAAGATGGAATAGGAGGATTGGGCATTCAAGGTCAGACACAAAAGCAGGAAGAAGTACCTCATGGACAAGAGTCTTTTTGTCAAGGAGGTCTGCATGCTTCTCTCCTGCCACCTTTGCACCACTCAAGCGCCTGCAAAGAAACATTCATCATCCACTCCACCATGCATGCACCATTCATCATCCACTCCACCATGCATGCACCATTCATCATCCACTCCACCATGCTATGCACCATCCATCATTCACTCCACCATGCAATGCACCATCCATCATCCACTCCACCATGCAATGCAAGTAACATAACACATATGGGAATGGAAATGAGACCACAGTGATTGGGTGAAGGCTTATAATGATGATGATGATGCTTATGATATTGATGATGATGATGATGATAAGGATGATGATGATGATGATGATGATGATGATGATGATGATGATGATGATGATGATGATGATAGTGAAACAACCTGATGTTGTCTGCAGTGGAAGAGCCATTGCTAGCTTGTGTGGAATTGGAAGAAAACTTTTTGGTCACCACTTTTGACTTGGAAGTCTTTGTGGTGGGGTGGTTAGAGGAAGTCTTTTTGGTGGGGTGGTTAGAGGGAGTCTTTGTGGTGGAGTGATCAGAGGGAGTCTTTGTGGTGGGGTGGTTAGAGGAAGTCTTTGTGGTGGGGTGGTGAGAGGAAGTCTTTGTGGTGGGGTGGTGAGAGAGAGTCTTTGTGGTGGGGTGGTGAGAGGAAGTTTTTGTGGTGGGGTGGTTAGAGGGAGTCTTTGTGGTGGAGTGATCAGAGGGAGTCTTTGTGGTGGGGTGGTTAAAGGGAGTTTTTGTGGTGGGGTGGTGAGATGGGGTCTTTTTTTTGTTGTTTGAGGCAGTGAGACGGACATCCTCTTTCTTTTGTTTTTTGGTCGCTTCCTGCTTGTTGCTCTCCTTCTCTCCCTCCTCCTCCTCTTCCAGCTTCCTCTTCTTCCTTCCTGAGGATACTTTTGTCCCCTCTTTTTCATCCTTCAAGTTCTCCCCACCCTCCTTCTCCTCATTCTTTATTTCCTCATCCCTTTTCACCTCCTTTTTCACAACGATTGCTTCCTCCTTTTTGACTTCCACCTCTTCTTTCTTTCCATCTGCCCCCTTTTTTTTCTCATTCATCTTCTTTTCCTCCAGCCCATCTGCTTTCTCTTCCTTCTTTTCCTTTACTTCTTCCTTCTTTTTTTCATCCACCCCCTCTTTCTTTCCATCCTTCTGCCCCCCTTCGACAGCCTCTTCCTCATCGGTGAAAAGACTGCACTCACTGCCGGCGTACAGTGCCCCCTCATCAAAAACTTTTCCCACTTCTTGCACTGCCACACCCTTCGACTCCTCCTTGGCTGGCTTCGGTGGATCCTGTTTAAAGAGTCCGTGGAGTGAGTGCTTGGCCAAGTTGCGAACAGCCACCACCTTGTCCTCGTATGACAGGTCTGATGCCACTAACTGATCCACCTGCGACATGTAGTCAATAGTGCCTGGAGAACTCACTGTGCCCTCCTCCTTTGTCACTTTTTTTTTGCTCCTCTTCCTCTTGCTCCCCTTCGCTGGAGAGGTGTGTGGTGGAGGAGTTCTCGCTGCTTGTGAGGTGCTTGAGAGACTCTTGAGTTGTTCGATGTCCTCATCGATGCTTTTGATGTCCATCAGAGCCCTCTTCACCACACTCATCCTCCCCCCTCTCGATCCCCTCTTTCCCTCCACATCCTTCTCACTTTTCAACACCTTTTTGCTCTCTCTAGGGACCTTTGTTTTTTCTACTTTTTCTTTCTTCTTTTCTTTTTTTGTATCTTTTGTTTTCAACTCTTCTTCTTTTACATCTTCCTGTTTTACATTTTCTTCCTTCACAACTTCTTCTTCTTTTTTCGATGCAGCCTTATTCCTTTGAGCAGTTAAACTCCTCCTTGCACTGAGAGGTTTCTTTTTTTGAGGGGAAGGAGTCCCTATGGAGGACCTGATGGGCAGTGCATTCCTCTCTGTCTCCTCAGGCTCCTTGTACACCCGCTTCTTGGCAAATGTGAAGCAATCTATTGTCAGCTCTGTGCTGTTGTGTTTCACTGTGAAAAAATGTTCAATTAGCTTCTGATAGACAAAATGTATACGTTAAATCAGACTAAGTATATGGAAACTCACGATAATCCACCACCATGGGAGTGGATCTCAACTTTTTTCCGTCAGGAGTTTTGTAGTAAACGTCACTTTGATGATTGGCGTTCACTAAGACGTTTCTTTTTACGATTTCCCGCTTCCAGCCACATCCAAAAGGCCTTGTGTACAACACAGATTGCTCTTGAAGTGTGGTTTTGAAAAAAATTTAAACGTCGAGTAACGCAAAAAGATACGTCACAAGACATGGCACAAACCTTCCTCAGTGATGGCAGGCTTGGCAGGAAAAACTTTCTTGCTCGATGATTTCTTTGAAACCTTCGGCGTTTGCTTACGTTCCCTTTTTGAGGAAAACATTCTCATCACTGCGCTTGAACTATTTTCCAGATTAACTTTGTCTATCTTGATTTTTTTCACAGGAGGTCCTTCCACAAGAGAATCTGACGCCAACGAGTCTTCCTTTTTTTCTTCAGTCATCTGCGTAACGCTTTTTATGATTTTCAGTCAAATTTGCCGACAAATTCATTAAATTTGATTCAACAAAATATAAATGAGTTTCAATGAGTTTTCAAATAAGCACTTTCAACCATTCAAACATAAACAAAAAACAAAGAACCTCGATCTAATTTTTAATGTTTTTTTTATCCAATCCAGTCAGATGCTGAAAACGTTTTATTGCGATCAATCAAAAAAAGAAGAAAATAAAAATCAACAAAAAATTGCAATGTCATAAAAAGCTAAAGTGAAAATTAGGAGCAGAAAAAAAAGATAATGAGACGAGAATAAGTAAGTTTTTAACGTTATGGCCAAGAAACGATCCTTCTTTTCTCTTATTTTGTCCTGTGATCACAGCGTCAAAAAGCAATGAATTACATTTGTTTCTGAAAATATTATATTGCCAACTTTTAAAATTATAAATTAATAAACAAATTTATGAGCGAGTAAGGTGCATGAATATGCATTAAAACCCAATATGTCATAGACATTTTCTATTAGTCATTATTTATGAGCCACTTGAATAATGGCGTCCTTTTTGATTATACATCATCCGAATCATAATAAATTACACATTGAAGCTACTTGATTTTATTATATAATTAAGAAATTTTTAAGTTAAAATAACAACTATTTTAATAAAAATTCATAAAATAAGTGATAAATTCAAAGAAATTATATTAATATGGGCTTTTTTGAAAAATATAAACTAGAACGATACGTCAAAAATACTCCAGTTTTTTAATTTTCGAATATAATTAAGTTTCAAAAATCATTTTCTGCTTTCTAAAACTCAAATCCAATTAAGCTTTCACGATTTCAGTAGCGAAGGTTTTTTCTTTTAAAAGTGACATTTCCAAATTAAATGCGAGAACATTTGAGTTGAAGTTAACCAAAATAAACTTATTTGAGGGAATAACTCATAGTTGAATTTTTAAAAAATATTTGTGAAAAGTGTGGAGAAGATAAAGAACTAGGTACTCAAAAAATACTAGTTTTTGCAGTAACAAGTAAAAAAAATTATAAAATAATCCGTAAAGACCAAAATTAAGCTGTAATTGAAAGATCAGACTTGAAATTGAAAAGAAAAAAAACAGAAAAAAAAAAACTTCGTAATAATAAAAAAATTAGGTGAAATAAAAGAATTGTATTCAAATGGAAAAAATGGAAAATATTTGAAAGACAAATAAAAGAAGCGAGATTCGAAAGCGTACGATGCGAGAAGACAAGAGCCGATGGCGGTGTTAGAGTCGGACGCCATCAATAATTCACTTATCGAATTATCTATTTAGCGATAAACACACATCGCTGCAGGTCTCATGTTTCTGTTCGCATGTTTGTTGGGTTGTATTTTGTTCATATGTTTGTTGGGTTGTATTTTGTTCATATGTTTGTTTGGTTGTATCTTGTTCACATGTTTGTTGAGTTGTATCTTGTTCACATGTTTGCATATTGGTTTGTATCTTGTTCGCATGTTCGCATATTGGTTTGTATCTTGTTCGCATGTTCGCATATTGGTTTGTATCTTGTTCGCATGTTCGCATATTGGTTTGTATCTTGTTCGCATGTTCACATATTGGTTTGTATCTTGTCTTCTCTTAGTTCGTATTCCATCTTCCGTGCGAATTTTTTTCTCACATAAAATCCAAATTAAAAAATTTTTTTACTTACGTATTCAAGTTTGTTGTGCCAATGGTGGTTGTGTGTTTTCCACGAGGAAGTGTGAGGCACCAGAAGTGAATCCTAACTCAGACCTTGAAAACTTTTTGATTTCGAAAACGCTCAGAAATGGTCAATCTGGCGTAACGTAAGTTGATGTATTTTCAAAATATTATAGAATTTCAAATGGCGCAGCAGTCGAAATTAAATTACCAGCGAGTTAATATTCAAAGTGAATATGCAAAGATTCCTGATTCGATTTTATTCATTAAATCCTCTTTTAATCTACTTTGAAGGCATTGTTATGAA
>OX387249.1:534554-537054 GCA_947562095.1 Branchellion lobata | reverse complement strand
TTATTATTATTATTATTATTATTATTATTATTATTATTATTATTATCATTACTATTATTACTATTATTATTATTATTATTATTATTATTATTATTATTATTATTATTATTATTATTATTATTATTATTATTATTATTATTATTATTATTGTTATTATTATTATTATTATTATTATTATTATTATTATTATTATTATTATTATTATTATTATTATTATTATTATTATTATTATTATTATTATTATTATTATTATTATCATCAATTAAATATTATTTTCATAATTATTATTATTATTAATTGCCTTTCAGAAGTTAATCGTAAGAGTGGCTACAGCGTTCACATCCCTGCTGACGTCACCTCGACGCGCCTCCGTACGCTCTTCAGGCACAAACACATTATGGTGATTGAAAAGAGAGCGATAATAAGATTATGTAATGTGTGTCAACAAACAAACAATTTGATTCTTTGTTATCTGCTTTCTATGCACATCAAATGCTTCCTTCGAGTGCTTGCAGCCGATTCGGAAGGAAAAGGATAACTTAGAATGAAATGTCGTAGTGGAAAAGAAAAAAAACGCTCACGTGCACGCAAACAAACGTATATAAACACACTTACAAACAACAAAACACAAACAATTACACAAACAAACACACGGACGGACGGACACGCCAACAGACAACCTTGCGAGGAGAAGGCGGGAGGGAGTGAAAGGAAGCTTATAGAAATGTCGGAACAAGTGTATTAATTCGTCTCCAGTGACTCTGTGCTTTCTTGTCTCAGCTTTCTCAACGGCATCTGTGCTTTCTTGTCTCAGCTCTCTCAACGGCAGCTGAGCTTTGTTCTACTGCATGGTGTGTCGATCGAAGACCAACGCGCAAGACCTGCCTCCATCGGCTTTTGAGCTATTACGCACTCCACTGCTCTATCGGCCACTTCATCTAACCAATCATCCACTCCATCCCTCCATCACCCACCACTCCATCCCTCCATCACCCACCACCCCATCCATTCATCCATCATCCACTTCATCTCTCCATCACCCACCACTCCCTCCCTCCATTATCCACCACTCCATCCCTCCATGATCCACCTCTCCCTCCCTCCATCATCCACCACTCCATCCTTCAAGCATCCACCACTCCACTCAGTCATCTATTGTTCCTTGCACCATTTGATGTGTAACAAATTGCACATGAACCTCACACCACACCACACCACACCCCACCACACCCCACCACACCACACCACACCACACCACAGCACACCACAGCACACCACACCACACCACACACACATACACACACACACACACACACACACACACACACACACACACACACACACACACACACACACACACACACACACACACACACACACACACACACACACACACACACACACACACACACACACACACACACACACACACACACAAACACCACTGCATACAGCTCTTCCCTTCTGACCTGCCATAATCGCGTTAACCCACCAGCACCTCAGGCCCACGCTGACCTCTCAGACTCCACACCCCATTAACGACCTTTTGTAATTGTCTGCTGCTCTGCTTTCCAATTGCAGCTCCATCCTCTGCACTCCCTCAATTGCTTTTCACCCTTCCATAAAGTCTCTCTTGCAATTAGCACCACGGCATGCTCCACAAAAGCCGGCTCCTCGCCCTGAGCAAATCAGAGGTCTGCTCGCCATTCTTCTTTTCTTCTTTTTCTTCTTTTTTTTCCTCTTTCTCATTCTTTACGTTTTTTTCTTCTTCTTCCTTCTCTTTATTCTCATCTTCTTCTTCTTCCTTCTCTTTATTCTCATCTTCTTCCTCTTCCTTCTATTTCTCCTTCTTTTTTCTTTGTCTTCTTTGTTTTTTTTGTTTTCTTTTTTCTCTTCCTTTTTTTCTCTTCCTCTTTTTCTTTCGCTTTTTTCCTTTTTCTTTGTTTTTTCTCCATCATCGCCATCCTCATCGCCATACATTTTTTTTCCATCCTCATCATCATCGTCATCCTCATCACCCCCGTTCTCATCTTCATCCTCATCTTCCCCCTCATCTTCCCCTTCATCTTCCCCTTCATCTTCCCCCTCATCATCCTCATCATCCTCATCTTCATCCTCATCTTCACCCTCATCATCCTCATCATCCTCATCCTCATCATCCTCATCCTCATCATCCTCATCATCATCATCATCATCATCATCATCATCACGGACCACAGACACGCAATAAATAAATTAATCGCGGGTTGAAGCGTTAAGTCGTTAAGTTAATTGAATTGTCGAGTGTTTGGAAAGGTAACAGTCGCCGGGAAAGTCAACAATTGTCCCATAATGATTTGATGGTGCGCTGATGACGAAAACGACTCTGCACCCGCGATAAAGATCATCATCATCATCATCATCATCATCATCATCATCATCATCATCATCATCATCATCATCATCATCATCATCATCATCATCATCATCATCATCATCATCATCATCATCATCATCATCA
>OX387249.1:507054-524554 GCA_947562095.1 Branchellion lobata | reverse complement strand
TGTGGTTGGTGATGCGGGGTGGAAGATGTGTCGATATTTAAATGCTCAACTTAATGCCGGAAGTTTTGTCAGTCACGTGAGAAGGAAACGAATTGAGTTGTAGCCAATCACCATCCGTCCCTCCTCCCGCCAGCCTATCAGCGCTTCTGATGCATGTAAGCATCGTTGCATTGTCGTCATGTATCGAGTTAGCATTATCGGTAATGATCTAATTTACACTTGTGTGTGTGTGTGTGTGTGTGTGTGTGTGTGCGTGCGTGTGTGTGTGTGTGTGTGTGTGTGTGTGTGTGTGTGTGTGTGTGTGTGTGTGTGTGTGTGTGTGTGTGTGTGTGTGTGTGTGTGTGTGTGTGGGTGTGTGTGTTCGTGCGTGCGTGTGTGTGTGTGTGTTTGTGTGTGTGTGTGTGTGTGTGTGTGTGTGTGTGTGTGTGTGTGTGTGTGTGTGTTTGTGCGTGTGCGTGTGTGTGCGTGTATGTGCGTATCCACGTACGTACGTAAACGTATATATTTTAAATCAAAGATTAAAAAAAAACGCGACTAAACTTTGACGAAAAGTGAAATAATACGAAGTGCGTGGTTGCGGAGAAAGACCGCTTGGAAGGCGCCTTAGTGGCCGCGACAACAGCCACACGGCATCGACGCAACCTAACGAGTTTAATATGTGCCGCTGAACGCGTGAATTTTGAACGCGCGCATGCTCGTTTATATTTTTCCTGTCATCTCCTTCAACCGCTTGTGTTTTTCCACGTGTCCTTGTATGTATGTCTGTATGTGTGTGTGCTACCGCGTGTATGTATTGTGCTTGAGAGAGTGTGTATTTGATTTTATAAATCGAGTTTTCGCGAAAATCAAAGTCAATTTGGACAGCACCAAATTGGTTCATCTCTTTACATTAAGTCCTTTGTAACTCACTTATTGGCCTGAGTGGATGCAAGATGTCCTCTTCCTCCCACTCTCCCCACCCTCACCCTCCCCATCACCATCACTTATTGATCCTTTAGTCCTTCCTTCTTCCTGTTGTCTCACATCCCCCCTTCTGAAGGAGGCTCTCTTTGTTTATTTCCTTGGGAAACTTAAGTTTGAATTATATTCATTCATCCATCTTCCATCCATCCATCTTTCCATCCATCCATCCTTCCATCCATCCATCCTTCCATCCATCCATCCTTCCATCCGACCATCCTTCCATCCATCCATCCTTCCATCCATCCATCCATCCATCCTTCCATCCATCCAGCCTTCCATCCATCCATCCTTCCATCCATCCATCCTTCCATCCATCCATCCTTCCATCCATCCAGCCTTCCATCCATCCATCCTTCCATCCATCCATCCTTCCATCCATCCATCCTTCCAACTATCCATCCTTCCATCCATCCATCCTTCCATCCATCCATCCTTCCATCCATCCATCCATCCATCCATCGCTCTATCCATCGTTCCATCTAGCGCTCCATCCATCGCTCCATCCATCACTCCACCCATCCCTCCATCCATCCATCCATCCTTCCATCACTCCACCCATCCATCCATCCATCGCTCCATCCATCACTCCACCCATCCCTCCATCCATCCATCCATCCATCCATCCATCACTCCACCCATCCATCCATCCATCACTTCATCCATCACTCCCCACAAGCACAGAGACGTTGAAAAACACAAAATCACTGCATCAATCCTCACTCCTTTTTCTTACGCTTCTCTTAAAATATACACACCAACTCGACTTTTCGACTTACGATTTTCGACTTACGACTTTCGACTTACGACTTTTCGACTTACGATTTTTCGACCTAGGTTCTCTTTTGGAGATCGAGATCAAGCAAGAGAACACGTCTTAGCAGAGCGCTTTTAAACAGTGTGGAATCAGCGCTATATAAATGATTAGATTAGATTAGATTAGAAAAGGCAAGATGACCAATGGTGACGTGGGTATGGGAGGAACGGAAGAAGAAGAAGAAAAAAGGAAGGGATGGAGGAAAAAATTCAATTAAAAAAAAAGCAGAAATTAAAAAAAAATCCAAGCTTTGATGAAACGAGAAGGAAAAAGTGAAAAAAAATGCAGGAAAAAAACAAAAATATTTAAAGAAGGAGAAGGAAGGTGGAGGAGAGGGGGGAGAGATGAAAAGGAGCCTGGAGGGAGGGTGGATGTGGTGTTACCCCCGAGTTGGTCTCCCGGGATGGATGGCCCAAACTCAATTTCTTCCTGAGTTCTCTGCCGCTAAATTCAATAAAGGTAATCTCGTCAAATAATTTATACTTTTTAAATATTAATGAATGGGAGAGCAACATTGAAAGTTCTTAAAAACACAACAAATTTTCACGTTTTGAAAGTTCCTTTGATACCAGTGTGAGCTTAATAGCTTACGATGCCTTGTATAATTACAGGTATGGTCTTTGTAGTTAGAAGACAAAGCCTCGCGTCTGTAATTGACTGGTGGTGTTTGTGCGAGTTGCCTGCGATTGAAGGAGCTTGTTGGGAGTTAATAGTCGCTTTGTAGACTCTTGTCATGATTTCTTTCAAAACTGGAGAACAATGGAGGAAGAGGAGGAGGAAGAAGAATGATGAAAATAATGAAAAAAAAAATAAAAGAAAAGAAAAAATGAAAAAGGAAAGAAAGAAAAAGAGAAAAAAAAAGTTGAAAAAGAAGAAGAAGAAGAAGAAGAAAAAGAAGAAGAAGAAGAAGAAGAAGAAGAAGAAGAAGAAGAAGAAGAAGAAGAAGAAGAAGAAGAAGAAGAAGAAGAAGAAGAAGAAGAAGAAGAAGAAGAAGAAGAAGAAGAAGAAGAAGAAGAAGAAGAAGAAGAAGAAGAAGAAGAAGAAGAAGAAGAAGAAGAAGAAGAAGAAGAAGAAGAAGAAGAAGAAGAAGAAAAAGAAGAAGAAGAAGAAGAAGAAGAAGAAGAAGGAGAAGAAGAAGAAGAAGAAGAAGAAGAAGAAGAAGAAGAAGAAGAAGAAGAAGAAGAAGAAGAAGAAGAAGAAGAAGAAGAAAAAGAAGAAGAAGAAGAAGAAGAAGAAGAAGAAGAAGAAGAAGAAGAAGAAGAAGAAGAAGAAGAAGAAGAAGAAGAAGAAGAAGAAGAAAAATAATAAGAATAAGGCCTCATCCCAGCCACTGACTGCACTCATTAATATCACTAAATAATTCCACATGGACAGGCCTGTACAGTCTCAGGCGTCAGATTAAGCAGCAAGGTAACTTCGTTACCCCTCACACCATGCTTTATATCAAACTTTAATCGAATCAGCGCCAGCTCCTTCGTCAATAATATACGAAGCAAATAATAAGATTACCTGTCCTGACGCAATGAACGACTCTCTTCCAAACACCCTCAACTCCTCCACCCTCTTCTGATCACACGATTTATTGGCATCTCCTTGTCTTTTTCTTTCTCCTCCTCCTCTTCCTCCTCTTCCTCCTCTTCCTCCTCTTCCTCCTCTTCCTCCTCCTCCTCCTCTTCCTCCTCCCTCTCCTCCTCCTCTTCCTTCTCCTTCTCCTCCTCATCTTCCTCCTCCCTCTCCTCCTCCTTTTTCTTCTCTTCCTCCTCTTCCTCCTCCTCTCCTCCTCCTCTTCCTTCTCCTTCTCCTCCTCTTCTCCCTCTTCTTTCTTCTCTTTTTTTTCTCTTCTCTCTCCTTCTCCTTCTCTTTTTCCTTTTCTCATTCCTCTTTCTCTTCTTCCTTTTCTCCCTTTTTCTCCTCTTCTTTCTCTTCCTCCTCCTCTTCCTCTTTTTCCTCCTCTCCCTCTTCCTCTCCCTCACTTGTCCATCAAAACCACTCAGCCTGGAACTTGGAAAGAGAAAGAAAACAGCACTGTGGTTTTTCAAATCGAATAATTTTTCCACAAAACTTCTTCTTTGTCTTTTAGCAAGCGTAGTATTGGCAGAAAAAACCAACAGAGATTGCGCTAATCTTGCGCCATCTATCGAATGAAATATATGTTCGAATAATTTTTATTGAGGGAAAATTCCAACGTCAGTGTGTCCAAGTTAAGTTGCTGATTAGTCGCCAGAGCAACTCGAGTTTTTTCTTTCACTCAGCAGGTGGAAAAAACTCGAGTTTGAAAAACTAAAGATTGTTTTTTTTATTTAGTTTTGAAGTTGAAAAAATAAGTAACAGGGTGGTGAGGAAGGAGTGCCCAGTGGGTTTCCACGACACGATTTCAATAAGCTTTCCAAAGACATCTTTTGAAACTGGTGTTACAATACAAAACAATACATTACAGTACAATACAATAAAATACAATACATTACAGTACAATACAATAAAATACAATACATTACAATACAATACATCACAGTACATTACAATACAATACAATACAATAAAATAAAATACAATACAATACAATAAAAAAACAATACATTACAATGCAATACATCACAGTCCATTACAATACAATACAATACAATGCAATACGATACAATACAATACAATACAATACAAAACAATACAAAACAATACAACACATTAAAGTACAATACAATACATTACAGTACATTGCAATACAATACAATACAATAAAATACAATAAAATACATTACAGTACAATACAATACAATAAACACAATACAATAAAATACAATACAACGCAAATACGAATATTATTATAGTGGAATTAACCCCGTAGAGTTTTGAGACCACAGAGCATTTACAACGATCGGTGGTTTTGAAGCAAAATGATAATCGCCCCGGGCCTTGAAGACCAGTTCTGATGGGATGTTTTGAAGGATGGAAGGTTATGAGAGAAGATGAGTGGTGAGCTGACGAAGCAGAGAGAAGGTAGACTTTGAGGTTTATTTTGTGTGCTGCTGTGAGGAGGAGGAAGGGTGAGGGAGAGAGAGAGAAAGGAAGAAAGAGAGTGAGGGAGAGTGAGAGAGAGTGAGGAAAAGAGAGAATGAGGGAGAGTGAGAGTGAGGAAGAGAGAGAGAGAGTGAAGAAGAGAAAGAGAGTGAGGAAGAGAGAGGGGGTGAGGAAGAGAGAGGGTGAGAATGACAAAAGATGAAAGTTCAAAAGGCAAAGAAGCGTTGACAACTCTTGATGAAAGAATGAACAGAATGATGAAAACGCCGAAGAAGAAGAAGACGTGAACTTGAAAATGCTTGAATGAGCTGATCAGAGAGGTGCATGCATGTGAAGATAAGGACTTTGGAAGGGTGGTCGACTAGGGTGATCTTCGAAGAAGGAGGAAGATGGAAAAAAGAAAGACTCAGAAAATCTTTAGAAAGTAGACAAGGTCAGAAGAGGTGTGGAAGGGAACAGACAGGGGAAATGTGTATTGAAGAAAGTGTGGAGGATCCCGTCAAATAATCGATCCATGTGAACAAGATTAAATGAGAAGAATAAGAATAAGAAGAAAAGAAGAAGAAGAAGAAGAAGAAGAAGAAGAAGAAGAAGAAGAAGAAGAAGAAGAAGAAGAAGAAGAAGAAGAAGAGGAAGAAGCAGAAGAAGAAGAAGAAGAAAAAGAAGAAGAAGAAGAAGAAAAAAAAGAAGAAGAAAAAACTAAAAGAAGAAGAAGAAGAAAAAAGAAGAAGAAGAAGAAGAAGAAGAAGAAGAAGAGAGAAGAAGAAGAAGAAGAAGAAGAAGAAGAAGAAGAAGAAGAAGAAGAAGAAGAAGAAGAAGAAGAAGAAGAAGAAGAAGAGAAGAAGAAGAAGAAGAAGAAGAAGAAGAGAAGAAGAAGAAGAAGAAGAAGAAAAAGAAGAAAAGAAGAAAAAGAAAAAGGAGAAGAAAAAGAAAAAAAAAGAAAAAAAAGTATTTGAGGCGGAGCACTGCATCACCACGAAGACATGTGGTGGTGGAAGTGGCATTGGAAGGTACTTTGGGAGCTCCTGACAAAGGGTGGAGTATGTGTGTGTTTTGTGTGTGTGTGTGTGTGTGTGTGTGTGTGTGTGTGTGTGTGTGTGTGTGTTTGTGTGTGTGTGTGTGTGTGTGTGTGTGTGTGTGTGTGTGTGTGTGTGTGTGTGTGTGTGTGTGTGTGTGTGTGTGTGTGTGTGTGTGTGTGTGTGTGTGTGTGTGTGTGTGTGTGTGTGTGTGTGTGTGTGTGTGTGTGTGTGTGTGTGTGTGTGTGTGTGTGTGTGTGTGAGTGTGTGTGTGTGTGTGTGTGTGTGTGTGTGTGTGTGTGTGGTGTGTGTGTTTGTGTGTGTGTGTGTGTGTGTGTCTGTGTACATGTATAAGAGAGTGTAGGGAAGTTGCCATAAGTAGGTGAAGGTTGAAGAAGTAGTGTAAGAGTGAAGAGCCAGAGAATTAGGCAACCCGGGAGAGAGTCTTCACAGAGATCAATTGGCTCAAGAAGCTAACTGACTCCCTTGAAATCTGACTTTAATGCAAGCGTGGAGAGAAGGCAAATGATGCAATAAAGCCGTAGATATCATTCTGGAGTGAATTCCGCCACTTAAGGAAGCTCCTACATCATCAAAAGTGAAATTTATTCACTCTTCTTCCGAGGTTGTCGGAGGTGTTGGGTTCCACCTCAACCATAACTCCACCTCACCATCCCATTACCTCACCCCCTCACCACCACCCCACCACCAACTCCACCACCTCACCATCTCACCATCAAATCCACCCCACCACCTCACGACTTCACCACCACCCCACACCAACTCCACCACCCCACCACCTCACCACCTCACCACCTCACAAACTTCACCACCCCACCACCTCACCACCTCACCACCTCACAAACTTCACCACCCCACCACCTCACCACCTCACCACCTCACAAACTTCACCACCCCACCACCTCACCACCTCACCACCTCACCAACTTTACCACCTCACCACCCTCACAAACTTCACCACCCACCACCTCACCACCTCAACCACCTCACCAACTTTACCACCCCACCACCTCACCACCTCACCACCTCACCAACTTCACCAACCCCACCACCAACTACAACACCCACCACTCACCACCAATTCCACCACCCCTCACCACCTCACCACCCCTCATCACCTCACCACCGACTCCCACCCACGTCGCTAAACGGTCACAGAAAAGACGAACTGAGTGGCGTTTATTAATCCCAAGGAAACTGCTTTGCACTGAGTGCCAATGAGCGGGGTGTGCTGAGTGACACTTGATGAACGGAAGTACAGCAAAGCCACTGTACCTTCATTCAAAGTCCATCCAAATAACTCCAAAACGCTTGCAGAATTATTGTCAAGCATTTCTTTAGAACAAAAAAATTGTTATAAAAAGAAAAAAAATCGCTTAAGTTATTTTGAGACTTTTATGTGCTTGCAATTAATGGAACGAGTCTTTAATGGTGATGGAACTCTCATCGTCACACTCGACAGGCCTCCTGTCATCACCACAACCCCCTCCCCACCTCTCCATCCCCTCTTTTCTTTCTCTTCTTTTTCCTCTCCCTCTCCCTTTTCCTCTTTCTCTACCTCTTCTTTTTTTTTCATTTTCATCTTCCTCTTCTTCTTCTTCTTCATCTTATCTTCCTCTTCCTCTTCCTCTTCCTCTTCTTTTTCCTTTTCATCTTCCTTTTCATCTTCCTCTTCTCTTCATCTTCCTCTTCTTTCCTCTTCCTCTTCCTACCTCTTCCTCCTCTTCCTCTTCCTCTTCCTCTTCCTCTTCCTCTTCATCTTCCTCTTCCTCTTCCTCTTCCTCTTCCTCTTCCTCTTCCTCTTCCTCTTCCTCTTCCTCTTCCTCTTCCTCTTCACTTCCTCTTCCTCTTCTTCTCCTCCTCTCTTCTCTTCCTCTCCTCTTCCTCTTCCTCTTCCTCTTCCTCTTCCTCTTCCTTCCTCTTCCTCTTCCTCTTCCTCTTCCTCTTCCTCTTCCTCTTCCTCTCTTCCTCTTCCTCTTCCTCTTCCTCTCCTCTTCCTCTTCCTCTTCCTCTTCCTCTTCTTGTTCAACATGGTTAAACTTCGTTTTTTCATTTTATCGTTTCTTTGCTTCAAAAAAATAATAAAAAAATAAAAAAAAATTAAATAATAAAATTATAAAAAATATTTTTGTTATTTTTTATATTATTATTCCTTCCTTTTCTTTTTCTTCTTCACCATCTTCCACCTCATAATTTGAATTTTTTCTTCTTTTCTCTTCCTCCACCACTGCCTCCACCACCACCACTGCCTCCACCACCACCACTGCCTCTATCACCACCACTGCCTCCACCACCACCACTGCTCCACCACCACCACTGCCACATCCGTCACAGTTACCGGGTGCTGCCACAGCAGATGTTAATGCGATGTGTTTTTCTGCCAAAAGTGCTCGTATTTAGATCCATTTACGCTGACTATGTTTTTGTGGTTGTTGTTATTGCTATTATTATTATTGTTATCATTATTATTATTATCATTATTATTGTTATTGTTATTGTTGTTGTTATTGTTATTGTTAAAGGTTTTGTTGTTCTTACTATTATTGCTGTTGATGTTATTATTATTGTGACCTGACTGCTTCTTGCTGCTGTTACTCGTTGGAGAAGTTTCAAAAATGGACTTGCTGTAGTTGTTGTTGTTGCTGTAGCTGTTGTTGTTGTTGCTGTTGTAGCTGTTGCTGTTGTTGTTGTTGTTGTTGCTGCTGCTGTTCTTGTTGTTGTTGTTGCTGTTGTTGTAATTGTTGCTGTTGTTGTTGTAGTTGTTGTTGTGGCTGTTGTTGTTGTTGTTGCTGCTGCTGTTGTTAGTTAAAAAGTGGTTTTCATGTTTAAGTGAGTTATAAGAGAAGCTGTTGTTGTTGTTGTATTGATGATTTTTGTTGTTGTTGTTGATGTTGTTGTTGTTGTTGTTGTTGGTGTTCGTGATAGTGTTGTAATGGAGAAGGCTGTGACTATTTGCATGTCTGTCACCGTTGTGACAAGAGAGGCTGAAGTTGTTGTTGATGTTGTTGAAGTTGTTGCTTGTGTTCTTGTTGTTGGTGTTGTTGTTGATGTTGTTGTTGCTGTGTTTGTTGTTGGGGTTGTTGTAAGAGTGGTTGTTGGATTGTGGTTCAAAGATTTGTTAAGCATGTTGTGGTCGTAGAATGACGAAAACTTATCGTTGGTGACTGCCATTCTGACTGTGACGTCATCTAAAGAGGAGGAGGAGGAAGAAGATGAGAAACATGACGTGCATTTGGTGTGTAACCTATTGGTGGTGTTCTTGCGTGGAGTGGAAGCTGGGTTGGTGGCCGTGGTGGCTGGGTTAGTGGCTGTAGTGGCTGTGGCGGTTGTGGAGTTGTGGAGGGTGGGAAGAGGCGTCATTTCTGAGTTTCGACGGGTCTGTGGCAAAAGAGAAGTGTGAGAAGTTGACGAATGAGTGTGATAGGAGAGGGTTTCAGGAGTTGCTTGGTCATGATTACAACCACTATCATCATCATCATCATCATCACCATCATCATCACCATCATCATCATCATCATCATCATCATCATCATCAGCATCATCATCATCATCATCATCATCATCATCATCATCATCATCATCATCATCATCATCACCATCATCATCATCATCATCATCATCATCATCATCATCATCATCATCATCATCATCATCATCATCATCATCATCATCATCATCATCATCATCATCATCATCATCATCATCATCATCATCATCATCATCATCATCATCATCATCATCATCATCAGCATGCATCATCATCATCATCATCATCATCATCATCATCATCATCATCATCATCATCATCATCATCATCATCATCATCATCATCATCATCATCATCATCATCATCATCATCATCATCATCATCATCATCATCATCATCATCATCATCATCATCATCATCATCATCATCATCATCATCATCATCATCATCATCATCATCATCATCATCATCATCATCATCATCATCATCATCATCATCATCATCATCATCATCATCATCATCATCATCATCATCATCATCACCATCATCATCATCATCATCATCATCATCATCATCATCATCATCATCATCATCATCATCATCATCATCATCATCATCATCATCATCATCATCATCATCATCATCATCATCATCATCATCATCATCATCATCATCATCATCATCATCATCATCATCATCATCATCATCATCATCATCATCATCATCATCATCATCATCATCATCATCATCATCATCATCATCATCATCATCATCATCATCATCATCATCATCATCATCATCATCATCATCATCATCATCATCATCATCATCATCATCATCATCATCATCATCATCATCATCATCATCATCATCATCATCATCATCATCATCATCATCATCATCATCATCATCATCATCATCATCATCATCATCATCATCATCATCATCATCATCATCATCATCATCATCATCATCATCATCATCATCATCATCATCATCATCATCATCATCATCATCATCATCATCATCATCATCATCATCATCATCATCATCATCATCATCATCATCATCATCATCATCATCATCATCATCATCATCATCATCATCATCATCATCATCATCATCATCATCATCATCATCATCATCATCATCATCATCATCATCATCATCATCATCATCATCATCATCATCATCATCATCATCATCATCATCATCATCATCATCATCATCATCATCATCATCATCATCATCATCATCATCATCATCATCATCATCATCATCATCATCATCATCATCATCATCATCATCATCATCATCATCATCATCATCATCATCATCATCATCATCATCATCATCATCATCATCATCATCATCATCATCATCATCATCATCATCATCATCATCATCATCATCATCATCATCATCATCATCATCATCATCATCATCATCATCATCATCATCATCATCATCATCATCATCATCATCATCATCATCATCATCATCATCATCATCATCATCATCATCATCATCATCATCATCATCATCATCATCATCATCATCATCATCATCATCATCATCATCATCATCATCATCATCATCATCATCATCATCATCATCATCATCATCATCATCATCATCATCATCATCATCATCATCATCATCATCATCATCATCATCATCATCATCATCATCATCATCATCATCATCATCATCATCATCATCATCATCATCATCATCATCATCATCATCATCATCATCATCATCATCATCATCATCATCATCATCATCATCATCATCATCATCATCATCATCATCATCATCATCATCATCATCATCATCATCATCATCATCATCATCATCATCATCATCATCATCATCATCATCATCATCATCATCATCATCATCATCATCATCATCATCATCATCATCATCATCATCATCATCATCATCATCATCATCATCATCATCATCATCATCATCATCATCATCATCATCATCATCATCATCATCATCATCATCATCATCATCATCATCATCATCATCATCATCATCATCATCATCATCATCATCATCATCATCATCATCATCATCATCATCATCATCATCATCATCATCATCATCATCATCATCATCATCATCATCATCATCATCATCATCATCATCATCATCATCATCATCATCATCATCATCATCATCATCATCATCATCATCATCATCATCATCATCATCATCATCATCATCATCATCATCATCATCATCATCATCATCATCATCATCATCATCATCATCATCATCATCATCATCATCATCATCATCATCATCATCATCATCATCATCATCATCATCATCATCATCATCATCATCATCATCATCATCATCATCATCATCATCATCATCATCATCATCATCATCATCATCATCATCATCATCATCATCATCATCATCATCATCATCATCATCATCATCATCATCATCATCATCATCATCATCATCATCATCATCATCATCATCATCATCATCATCATCATCATCATCATCATCATCATCATCATCATCATCATCATCATCATCATCATCATCATCATCATCATCATCATCATCATCATCATCATCATCATCATCATCATCATCATCATCATCATCATCATCATCATCATCATCATCATCATCATCATCATCATCATCATCATCATCATCATCATCATCATCATCATCATCATCATCATCATCATCATCATCATCATCATCATCATCATCATCATCATCATCATCATCATCATCATCATCATCATCATCATCATCATCATCATCATCATCATCATCATCATCATCATCATCATCATCATCATCATCATCATCATCATCATCATCATCATCATCATCATCATCATCATCATCATCATCATCATCATCATCATCATCATCATCATCATCATCATCATCATCATCATCATCATCATCATCATCATCATCATCATCATCATCATCATCATCATCATCATCATCATCATCATCATCATCATCATCATCATCATCATCATCATCATCATCATCATCATCATCATCATCATCATCATCATCATCATCATCATCATCATCATCATCATCATCATCATCATCATCATCATCATCATCATCATCATCATCATCATCATCATCATCATCATCATCATCATCATCATCATCATCATCATCATCATCATCATCATCATCATCATCATCATCATCATCATCATCATCATCATCATCATCATCATCATCATCATCATCATCATCATCATCATCATCATCATCATCATCATCATCATCATCATCATCATCATCATCATCATCATCATCATCATCATCATCATCATCATCATCATCATCATCATCATCATCATCATCATCATCATCATCATCATCATCATCATCATCATCATCATCATCATCATCATCATCATCATCATCATCATCATCATCATCATCATCATCATCATCATCATCATCATCATCATCATCATCATCATCATCATCATCATCATCATCATCATCATCATCATCATCATCATCATCATCATCATCATCATCATCATCATCATCATCATCATCATCATCATCATCATCATCATCATCATCATCATCATCATCATCATCATCATCATCATCATCATCATCATCATCATCATCATCATCATCATCATCATCATCATCATCATCATCATCATCATCATCATCATCATCATCATCATCATCATCATCATCATCATCATCATCATCATCATCATCATCATCATCATCATCATCATCATCATCATCATCATCATCATCATCATCATCATCATCATCATCATCATCATCATCATCATCATCATCATCATCATCATCATCATCATCATCATCATCATCATCATCATCATCATCATCATCATCATCATCATCATCATCATCATCATCATCATCATCATCATCATCATCATCATCATCATCATCATCATCATCATCATCATCATCATCATCATCATCATCATCATCATCATCATCATCATCATCATCATCATCATCATCATCATCATCATCATCATCATCATCATCATCATCATCATCATCATCATCATCATCATCATCATCATCATCATCATCATCATCATCATCATCATCATCATCATCATCATCATCATCATCATCATCATCATCATCATCATCATCATCATCATCATCATCATCATCATCATCATCATCATCATCATCATCATCATCATCATCATCATCATCATCATCATCATCATCATCATCATCATCATCATCATCATCATCATCATCATCATCATCATCATCATCATCATCATCATCATCATCATCATCATCATCATCATCATCATCATCATCATCATCATCATCATCATCATCATCATCATCATCATCATCATCATCATCATCATCATCATCATCATCATCATCATCATCATCATCATCATCATCATCATCATCATCATCATCATCATCATCATCATCATCATCATCATCATCATCATCATCATCATCATCATCATCATCATCATCATCATCATCATCATCATCATCATCATCATCATCATCATCATCATCATCATCATCATCATCATCATCATCATCATCATCATCATCATCATCATCATCATCATCATCATCATCATCATCATCATCATCATCATCATCATCATCATCATCATCATCATCATCATCATCATCATCATCATCATCATCATCATCATCATCATCATCATCATCATAATCATCATCATCATCATCATCATCATCATCATCATCATCATCATCATCATCATCATCATCATAATCATCATCATCATCATCATCATCATCATCATCATCATCATCATCATCATCATCATCATCATCATCATCATCTTCAACTTCAGATCCTATGTTCCGTTATCATCATCCTTCTAATTAGCACCATATCCTCCTCCTTCCATCCTCCACCATCCCACACACCCTTTTGTCCTCTCACGTTTTTCACCTCTTCCTTTTCCCTTTTCTCATCCTCTTTTAAATTTTTTTTAATTTTTTCAATCTATATATGTTTTTCTACCTCTTCAGTATTTTATTTTCTTTTTTCTTTTCCATAATTCGAAATCACTTTAAGTTTTTTGTTTTATTAATTTTTTGTTTCTTCATTTTTCATCATTCATTTTTTTTCTTATTCACTTTTTCGTTATTTATCCATTTTTATTTTTATACTTTTTCTCACATGCTCAAAAAACATATAAAAAATGCAATCATACTAAAGCAAGCTTGAGCTGAAGAGCCTTTCGTGCAAACATTGTTGTAGAGAGAAAAAAAAAGTCAATTTTAAAAAAACTTTATCTATTTAAAAATTTTTTTTACACAGAAATTATCATAGATCTTCTAATCCAAAACTTCAATTAATTTTCCAATTAAAAATTAAAAATTTAAATTTTCAATCAAATCATTTTTTTTCAATTTTTTTATTCAAGAATTTTTTAATTTTTTTTTAACAGTTTCAAAATTCTTTTTTCATCCAAAATCAATTTAATTTCGTTTAAGACGCATTTTTATTATTACTATTCCAAGTTTTCAATAAATTTTGTCAATTCTTGAAAAACTTCATTTCCCCAGAAGTAACCTCGAACGGGTTAAGTTTGGAGTGTTTTGAAAAAGCAAAACGTAACATAAACTAGTGAAACACACTAAAATACATCTCAATATACCACATCAGGATACGAAACACCACGTCACACCAAAACACACCACACCACACCACACCACACCACACCACACCAAAACACACCACACCACACCAAAACACACCACACCACACCAAAACACACCACACCACAACAAACACACCACACCACACCAAAACACACCACACCACAACAAAACACACCACACCACACCAAAACACACCACGCCAAAACACACCACACCACACCACACCACACCACACCACACCAAAACACACCACACCACACCAAAACACACCACACCACGTTACACTACACAAAACCACACCAAAGTCAAATTACCACGACGTGAAAAAATGTACCATCTCTGTTTCCACCTATTCAAAAACAGTTGTTCACTTTATTCCTCCACAACCTGTTTTCTATCCATTCTACAACAACTACGACACTAAAAAACCACTCCACCACCCACAACCACATGGAAAAACCACACAACCGCTACACAGCCACCACACAACCGCCACACAGCCACCACACAACCACCACACAACCACCACACAACCACCACAAAACCACCACACAACCACCACACAACCACCACACAACCACCACACAACCACCACACAACCACCACACAACCACCACACAACCACCACACAACCACCACACAACCACCACACAACCACCACACAACCACCACACAACCACCACACAACCACCACACAACCACCACACAACTACCACACAACCACCACACAACCACCACACAACCACCACACAACCACCACACAACCACCACACAACCACCACACAACCACCACACAGCCACCACACAGCCACCAAATAGCCACCAAACAACCACCACACAAGAAGCAATGAGCACCAAATTGAGAGGCGATGACAGGCGGGAAGGCTTGCATTAGATGAGGCGTTTAATGAGGGTTCTGGTGCCCTTCAATGCAACTTCATAAGCAGCCACTTTGTTGCTTAAGATCCATCCATCCATCCATCCATCCATCCTTCCATCCATCCATCCTTTCATCCATCCATCCTTCCATCCATCCATCTCTTCATCTATCCATCCTTCATCCCTCCATCCTTTCATCCATCCATCCCTTCATCCATCCATTTCTTCATCTATCTATCCCCTCATCCATCCATCCTTCATCTATCCATTTTTCATCCATCTATCCCTTCATCTATCCATCCTTCATCCATCCATCCATCCATCCTTTCATCCATCCATCTCTTCATCCATCCATCCTTCATCCATCCATTTTTTCATCCATCCATCCCTTCATCCATCCATCTCTTCATCCATCCATCCATCCATCCCTTCATCCATCCATCTCTTCATCCATCCATCCTTCATCCATCCATTTTTTCATCCATCCATCCTTCATCTATCTATCTCTTCATTCGTTCATCCCTTCATCCATCCCTTCTTTCGTTTATCTATCCTTCATCCATCCATCCCTTCATCCATCTATCCCTTCATCCATCTATTCTTCATCTATCCATTTTTTCATCCATCTATTCTTATATCCATCCATCTTTTCATCCATCGATCTATTCCTTTATCCATCCATCCATCCATCCATCCCTTCATCCATACATCCTTTCATCCTTTCATCTTTTTATCCACCCATTCCTTCATCCATCCATTTTTTCATTCATCCGAATATTCATATATCCTTCCATCCATACCTTCATTCATTCATTTATCAATTATTTCTTCACTTATAATTTATTCATCCATCCAGCCATCCAATCATCCATCAAATTACTATTTATTTTTTCTGTTCTTCATCCATTCATCCATTTTCATATCCAACCATTCATCCATTCATCCGGTCAGCCACTCATTCCAAAAGTTATTCATTCATTCATCCAGCTATTTATTCATTAATTCACCTAATAATTCATCTGTACTTAATTAATTAATCCATTCATTGATCCATTCACTAATCTATCCAGCCATTCATTCATTCATTCATCCATTCATTCATTCACTCCATTCTTCCAGTTTTTTGTCTCAGCATTCCATTCAATCCACAGGACGCTTCTTTATTGAGCAATCAATCATTTTTAACTCCGCCCTCCTTCTTCCATTCCAGCCAATAGCACAAAAGTCCACTGCTTTCTAACCAATAAAATGACCACAACAGATTCCTATGCATATCTAAATACCCACAAAATGCTTATTAGAGTGCACGCAGTTAAGAACAGCAAGATGCATTGTGTGTTATTCCGAACAACCATAAAGTCTTCGAAGCCTCTGTGCCCTTATGGATGCTCAAAACAACAACATTAACAACAACATCAACAACAACATCAACAACAACATCAAAACAACATCAACAACAACATCAACAACAACATCAAAACAACAACATCAACAACAACATCAACAACAAAATCAAAACAACAACATCAAAAACATCAACATCAACAACAATAACAACATCAGCAACATCAAAAGTTAGATTTTGAACGG